>BQNB010078384.1:11996-30565 GCA_026074375.1 Tanacetum coccineum
AGATACCAACCGACGCAGAACGGAAGCGTCAATAAACCCTAACTAAGGTTCAAGACGAATCACAAAGGAATAGAAGACTAAAAGTCTTGAATTTTTATTGATAATTGAATAATGAATATTGAATGACTAAACAATAAACCCAAGCCCTATATTTATAGGAGAAGTAAACTTGGGGAAAAAGTCAAGAATAACAAAAATATAGAAACTAAATAAAAGTCAATAAAAAAAATATGAAAACCATATTTTGTTATTAATATTAAAATTCTCTATCTTTAAGATTACTTATTTTTGGAAACCATATATTCCTCCGCTAGTTGGATTGTTAGAGAGAAAGATGATGGAAAATGGATGATGTATAAATGAATGTGTGTGAAACAAATGGAACAACCAACCCTCTCCAAGACTAGGAGAGGGTGTATATATACTACATTGGCCGGCCATGGGCTGGAGTTGGGCCACCCATGGGCCTTGGGCCGGACTAGATTACTAATCTAATCCTTATACTAACTACGAGCTAAGACTTGTTACAACTTTGGAAGTGACCGACACTTTTCGTGTTTCCAACAATCTCCCCCTAAGGGAGGTCACTCTAATTTACAAACTTTAAACCTAGCATACTATGCTTTATCCTTAGTCTTTAGCTCGTACTCTTGACTTTCTCTTGTGAATATGTTGTAGTGATCATTGACTTCTTGGTTTGAGCTTGTTCCTTGAACTTGTATTTGACATAGTGATCTTGAGCATCTTGAGATCATCAACCAAGCATAATCTCTACGCCATCTTGTAACTTTGCCACCTTGTGGACTTGCGACTTCTGGACCGACATGCTCATACCATTCTTGAAAAGCTTTAATGTTGCATCTTTCTTGAAATTCTTTAACTTTAACACTTTGACACTTCTAGAAAGATGTGTGGTATCAGAGTAGCGGAAGTCTTGAAACATGTACTTGAGCTTTCATGATGACTTTATGTTTGTCGGTCGGGTATGAGCATGTGGTTATGGATCTTGTGAGCCAGCTGGAATCAGGAACCTCCACCACCATTTTACATAGCCTGCATAAAACAGTTAGCAATAAAGCAGGGGGACGAATATGGCTTTGTCATTCGTCCAGGTTTGGTTGGAGAAACCATCGGATCCGTGAGGATCGACCTGTGATCAGATAGATTCAATTTAAGAAGAATCTTCTTGACAGGATTTCCAGCTGAAGTATTGAATCTTTCTAACACATAAGTATTAGATTCATCGTACTCAGCATGTTCTCATTATCGGAACGTCTCAAAGCAGACAGCACGATAAGAGTGAACCAGTGAGTTACTATCTCACCGATTGATATAGAAAATTGATTTGAAAATCAATCGGTGTATCACTTACAAAATTGTTTTTGTGACACACCGAGAGTGTTTATCATTTCAAAAATTCACTAACAACCGTTGATCCATTTCCTGGAACAAGTTTGATTCTTATAGAATCGCACCATCGTTTCTTTCCAGTTGTCACAAGTTTGATTCATAAAGAATCGCACAAGTTACCTACCATGAGCTTGTTTGATGTTGACTCAAGCAGGATTTCCATCTTCATTGTGAATAAATTCACACTGATGTTCTGGCAAAATCACAAGGATAATGCGAAGACTTCTTAATGTATCTAGAAATGCACATGTGTGACTTAGCAAGCATAATCTTTGACAAGTGTCCTAATAAGATTTATGGATTATCTCTTGGCTCTAGACTCAATCGGCACTTTGATTTAAGTGAATCGGATGCTGGAGCTGAGTGCTAACCTTCAATATCAACTAACTCGGAGGAATAGTCAATAGAAATTTATGTAACGTCCGTGAGTTTTTGAAACAAAGTCTTTCTGACTTTGTGTACTGGGAGGGGGTTTGTCATACGTCACTGGGTCCATTGACTGTCTTCAATGTCAACCAACACTGAAGTGTTTCTGACCAGCATATAATTGACCCCCCGGTTTCTGCTATTATTGTATGAGGGCTTCTTTATTTCATCAAAACCCTTTAACCTTACATTTCTTTTTCATTCCATCAAACCCCTTCCATCCTTACCGAGACTTATTCCAAAACTAACTACCATTGTTTGGGTTTGGTTCCAGGTGGTTAGCTCCAACTCATCGGCATTATTCCCTGTTTACACTTTCTCCTTTTTAAATCATAAACCAAGGGCTTCTAACACTAATTATGGTATATCCCTGGTAGATCCCTCTCGTTCTGGCTGGATCATGGGATTTGAAAACCTAAGCCTAACCGCCTTATAACTTCATAAATTTAAGAACATGGTCAGTCTTTTAGGTATTTCATCATGATCCTTCCAAAAACATTAAAAACTTCAATCAAAGTGTTTGATATAAATATCAAAAGATTTACACTTTGAAAGTTTTTCATTTTCACTAAAAGCTCCCCCTTAACTTGTGCATCGTAATCGAGTCACATGCTAGGTATGGGAGTGCGCATTTGAGTCCATTATTTGATTCACTCTTGTCAGTATTCATTAAGTCCAGGTAATCACATTTCTCCCCTTATCCATAAGTTTATCCTTGATATTTTGAATATCAATTGTTAACTGTTCCGGGGACAAAATAGATATAAACAATTGAAATGTTTATTTGCTCCCCTCAACTTTTGAGGGTTTATAAGATGATGCCGAGTACAATTATTTGAAAACTTTGAATTTACTAAGAAATTCTTTGAAAAATTTGTACTCGAGCACATCTTATTTTTCACCAAAATAAAAAATAAAAAAAATCTACACTAATAATGAACATATTTCACAAATAAGATGTATTTACGAGGATTACCTTTTAAGATGAGGAACAACATATGATAAATCATATGGTTCCATTGTAGGAGCTCGAGGTCACCCCCGTAAGGTCTTCCACCCAAACCCACAAATCTCTCCAAACTCCTCATTATCCCCTTGTCTTAGTCACATTTCAATGTCGCCTGGAATCATAAGCTCGTAGCGATTGCTTTGGTCACGTTGGCATCCAAAAGTCCTGTGGCAAATACTTCCCATTCTAATACACTTTGAGGCTATCATTTAAAGCAGTCCTATAAACGTCATCTAGAGGTACCTCGCCTGAACTTGTGTAGTCGTCATCTCATCAATCTATTCTTCTGTCTTTATTCTCGTAGATGAATCCTCTGGATCTGAGTGATAGGTTGTATTAAGCGTCCTGGTCTTATCAGATTAGATCTGTAACGTGTCAGCTTCGGAGGTTAGTTTTTCGGTAAGCTTCAACACCCAGTTGAAGAGTCTTCCACACGCCTCTGGATTTGAACAACTCTTCTGTGTAAACATTCGTAAGGAGACATTAAATGCAAATACTTCTTCAGACGTGAGATTTGTCACTTTCTTGCACTAGAAGAATCAGCATATCTTCAATGTCTTGTGATCCTTAGTTTGTGGAAGTCGCCTTCTTAAACTTGTAGAGGAGCATCCATCATCCCTTCGTACAGTAATCCAGTAAGATGCTTATAAATCATCCATTCGTCTATTTCAATCCTATGACTGCTATAATCCTTCTTTTTTGAATAACGTCAGCGAGCTGATTCCCATGAAGTCGCAAATGCATAGACTGTCTTCGCTTATTTTGAGCCCCCATATTCGAATTCCCAGAGGGCGAATATGTCGTATTTGACATCGTTTGACTCCACATTGAATAGGCACTTAGTCTTCTAACCTTTTTGATAGCCCGATTCTGCATCCGTAGTCTTGTAACTGAAGTGGATCTTTGCTCTTGACCAACAAAACGAGACCACCACGTAGTACTCCAGGCTCGTTATTGATGAATGATGAAAGGTATAACAACATGACCTTGTAGGAATTTTAGACACTAACGGCTAGTGCTGTCGCAGATCATAGCTATTGGCGACCTTCGAGGGTGATCCAGTCTAATTTTTCGGTTGTTGGCTTTGTAGACCTCCTCGTCAAAAATATTCCAGATCAGTCAAACTCGCCTTGCAAGTGCTTCATCCAGCTCAAATTTGGACCTGTCTAGCATTTCAGGTGTTTTAGAGTATGAAAATTTACCGTTTCAGCACAAAAGCGTAGAAGTCAAATGTAGAGTCGGTTAGTTTCCACCATCGAATGACTCTCGAGGGTTCCGTTTGTGAAGATTGCAAGCCAAGTTAGAACAGATTCATGAACGCCAGGAAACAACTTATTCCATGCATGATCATGAGAAGGGTAGTCTTGTAGGTTGTTGAAACCAACATGAAGAATGTGTTGGACCTCTTTCTTCTTGCGTTGTTCATCATGGACTCCTGTTTCAAACTCCTGGTCTGCAGGTCCTTTAAAGACATATTTTGATTGCATAGCTTCTCTACCGAGCCAGATTGGCAAGCAATTTCTTGTGAGTCTTAGATCCAGTACTGGAAGTCTGGTTCCCTCTCTGTTCGTTGGTTGTCGTTTCAATTGGAAGCACAAGTAGAAGCGGTCTTTCCTACCTTCTTCTTTAGACCCCTCGTTTCCAAAAGCGGAGGGTTCTTGAATCATCATCTGCACCATCTCTATTCCTTTTAAATTGTGACCGTATCCGCCATATTATCAACAAGATTTTGGTCGGCTTCATACGCAACAACTAATGCCTTGTAAGTTGTCTTTGAATTTCTGACCATGATAAGTTGTTAGCTTCCATCTTGTCATTAATACTTTTTCCGCTCTAGTTTTGAACGGATTAGCAGCTACAGCATGAATGTGTCTGGCTTATCTTGATGACGCACTAGAACCTCAGACTCGAGTTGATCGGTTTACAAACTTCCTTGATTTTGGAATAATTTTAAAGAACTTCCTTTTTGACTTGTTCCTTAGGATTTTCTTCATTCCATCATCATTGAATCAAGGAATTGTTGATTTGCAGTAGAAGACTCTTCTCTGAATCGGTCATAACTTCTATTGGACTGCAACCTCCACTGCTTCCTGCATATTATCGCTAGATAGTTGATCAACAGTGCCAGAATGGAGGAGAGCCTTCATCATAATGATTTGTTTGGTCTGATTGTCCGCGTAAGTGTTGTCTCTATCCTTACATCTAATAATCAAAGCCAAACACCGAGGCAAAGTTACAAGATTTTGTAGCAAGGACTTGTAGTAGTAGCCGTGTCCATAATTAAGTGGTTGTTGTGTTTTGAATGACTGTGAGGATACGTGAATGAGGGCGATTGATTTGTTCAGTTGAAGGAAGGCTCCCAAGATGCTGTACAGAATATCAAGAGAGAGTGGCTTTTAGTAATGTTCTTAATATCATCAACACCAGTATCCTGGTTGATCAGCAAAAAATGTTGCGGAGACAAATCCAGATGATACAGACGAAGCAACTGTTGTTTGACCAATGCAGGATTAACCGAAGTTAGGAGTCACATGAGTTGTCTTCAGTTTTCTGGTTGCTTGAACCTGGGGTAATATACACATCTGTCATTACATTCTCCTCTTTCCATCAAGATGTGTATGGTATCTATTTCGTCAGCCTCATTTCCTCCTTATCCTCTTCAAATGTAGCATCATATCTGTCTTAGCTCCTTCAACATTCGCACCTTAAACTTCATTTGTTCACTACTTCGTTTATTCTTGATGATGAAAATACGAGAATATCGTCATCAGTATCCTCTTCATGTAGTTTATATCATCAACATGATTGTGAGCTTTGGATGGACAAAAGTTCATTACCATCCTATCTATTCCGTCTCAGTCTGCTCATCATCATCAAACTTCCTTGAACTGTCTCAATCAACTCATGATCATCATCATCTGTAACTTTCTCATCACGTCATGGTCCAACATCATCTTCAGACTTTCGTCATCATCGACATGGTACATCATCATCTTCATCATCCTGAGTAGTCTCATTAACTCATGTTTAACCTGCATTCTTCAACAATCTTGATCTTGTCTCATCATCATGATCATCCAACACTGTGATTTCCAAGAGATATCATCCTTCTGAGTCATAATCAGTGCATCGGGAACCCCTGGTGCAACAACCAGTTCCTTCATCTGCACCAACCCACTGCAGAGAGCATGAGTTTCTTGACGGCTTCTTTTGTGATTATTTTGCGAGTTGGCTCAGCCTCTTCAAATCAGCCTCAGATGGGTCTCCAATTCCTGAAGTCATCAGTTTTCTTTATCCCAGAACATCTTTTCTGTTGGCAGTGGAGGCTTCAGTTTAAGGGATTGTAACTGTATGAGCATTCTTCTCTTCCTTTTGTCCTTAGGAGGAATTGTCCTGAAGCCCTAGTCTAATACTCTTTGTATGATTCAGAGTTGCGGAAGTCCACCGTTGGTTAATGCCAACTGGCATAGATTGCCCCGTACAACGAGTGCGTCATTCCCCTTGAGATGAACATTATTGTAGTGAACATTGGGTCAATCTCTAGCATAGTGCCAATTGGACCCTTGTTTCAGCAAAAGACAGCGGTTCTAGGAATTGAAGATCTTTTTCCATGACAAAGTAACGACTAACTTGTGAACCGAGGATATTACATTCGCTTTACCCTTCCATCGTGTTTTTGTCTCAATCATAAAAGAAGTCCTCCCACAAAAGATATGCATAATCAACATTCTTCTTATTGTACATACCCTACAAGATTTGAGCTTGAGAAAGACGAAGACTGTCATAGGATGGTATACCACTGAGACATTTGTTGATGATGGCAGCAAATGATCTCCCAGGGTGTGAAGTATTATATTAGACATTAACGTCAGTGATACTTCCTTATATTCTCCAGAATGACCAAGCTAGCTAAAAGATGAGGATCTCCTTCTCAAGAGGGATTCTACTAACTTCTTAATACCGCATTTAGGGCAAATTTGAAGAATGTCTCGAATGATCAAGAACGATAATGAGCTTCTTGTTATTATCTTAAATCGACATATCGATTAAGAGAACATAAAGCAGTAGCCCAGTAATCTTGCATATAGATTCTCTGAAGCATCATCATGACTTGAATGCCTTGTATAAAGGAGTGAGCTTTAAACACATCGTAGACCACATGCAGGGTTGCTTCCTTTGATGTGACATCCTGAACTCAATCGAAGATTACATTTTTCCAATCCATAATCGTCGGCAGGAGCACCATCCTCACCCAAGCAATCTAATCCGATAATTCATGTCCATGAGTCTGTTAAAAAGAGTGAGTGCAGTTTACTAAGAAAACACAATCATCATTTCATGGAGAACCTTTATGACTTTTACACTTTTGAAGACAATCTACTATAGATAGACAATAGCGTGTAAGACAAAGGCACCTATCCTAACAATTAAGTTCGAATTAGTTAACCTAGGTTTTGTCAAAGCACTATAAAACGATTTTAAACTAAGATACTTTGTAGAATTTAATCTTAGTTTAGAAAAAATTTGATCATAATATGTTATGTTCACAAATGGTAAGTTTGAGAACTTTACTCTTCCGGTTCTTCCACTTAAATAACACGCGTTCGTATTCCTCTTAAATGAAACAGCTAGACGATTTGCAACAAAATTATGCTCGTTCTGGAAAGTCCCTAAACAAACAAGTGAGCTCGTGCGAATCCTCACAAACTGTGCTCTTCGAATTCTCACAAACGATGCTCGTCAATCGAATCCGCACAAACATGTGCTCTTCGATCCTCACAAACATGTGCTCGTTTCGAAATCCTCTCAGTTAGACACTCGTTCGGTCCAGTCAATAGTCACTCTAATCGAAACTCCTTTCAAAATTACTCTTCGATTCCTCACAAATGATTCACGTCGTGTCGATTCCTCAATAGACTTTTCACTTGTTCGGCTCCCACACTATACTTCACTCGTTCGGATCCTGTCTAAGAGACAACACGTTCGAACCTCACATAATTCACATCGTTTCGTGCTTCCTGTCTAAAGTCACTACGTTCGATCCTCACGAGATTCCAACGTCGGTTCCTTTCTAAGAGTTAGCTCGTTCTACTCCTTTCTATCACACACCATCTGATCGAGGTCCTCATATTTTAGTTACTCGTAGTTCGATTCACAACAAATGACTCTTCGGATCCAGCAGGTGTATACCTTCGTTCGATTTATACAAGTTTTATTGTTGGTTTCTTAAGTTTGTGCTTACGACACTCTAACGGCTAACTCGATTCTATCATATCCATTAGACCATGATATAAATACCGATCACAGCACAAACATTTATATTTTATGCATTAATCTAATCCAAACGAGTACAATACAATCAAGAATAGGTGTAAAACGCAACGAATAATAACACTTGACTGTCCTAAACATATATTACACCTAATACAACAAAAGCCCTCAATAAATTGAAGGATTTAACCAAGTTCGATTATAAGAACCCTAATTTTAAAATTAGGGCAACTTCAATCAATTACGTGAAATCGTTTAAATTCCTTTAGGATTCAGTATTGATTAGGGAAGAAAAACATGATTCAGTATACCTTTGAATATGAAATGGATTAAAGTTCACACCCAAAAAGCTACATTGAAGTGATTCGAGTGGTATGTATTCGAGTTGTGTGATTGAGTTGTTTTAGTGGTGTGTAATTTTTTAAACAGTGACTGGGACGGGTAGTGGTGGTAATAGTTTGTTATAAACGATTTCACACTTTGTACATTTTGGGCCCCTCATCTTATACTACTTATTAATCTTACACATTATGTTTTATAAGGTATATTCAAGATAAACAAATAGCACACTTGGTCCTTAATGTTTTAAACTCTCATACCTATAGACATAATTTAGCAAAACTACACCCTAACGGCATAAAACAAGTAACACATAAAAGCACAATCGAGTTAAAATTTAATTAACTTTCCTATCAAGAGATAAATACTTTATCGTTCTGAAAATCATATTTCCTTTTACCAGCTCATTTGATTATACAAAGAAATTTGACATTCTCAATCACCCCCGTCAAACCAATGACCCGTTTTTTTCTATTATATAAAGCGAGCTGTTGACATTGTTTGAGAAGTCTAATGTTTCTTGAAAATCAAATTTTTCAGATGATGGAATGAATTTGTATGTGACAAAAGACAACTACATCAAGATAAATACGATTTCTCTTTATGTATGTTCACATAGATGCACTGAAACGTACACTTATGGATATAGGAAACACGGATTGAGCAACAGTACTCACAAGCCTTTGCATGATCATAAAGTAGACATGCCCCGAATAAATACGCGTTGAGAGGCCAAGTTTTCTTTGTTGAAAATACTTGCACTTAAGAACCTGACCGGGTTTGCTATCTGAAATAATAGCAATGCCATATTGCCATGTTTTGAAAACAGGAATGTTTTGTAACTTCTGCCAAACTTCACTTTACAGTCTTTTATCATTGGTTGAAAATACGCCACACAATTTCTAAGAGCCGAATATGTTATGATTTCATGAAGGACCATGCATGGTAAAACTTCTTTTAATAGAAATTTTTCACATGTTATTCCAGATATTTAAATTTTGTTTTTGTAAAAAAATTATATAGAGAAAATATTTTTGGTTTTAATGATTTATAAAAAATAAAGTTTTAAAAAAAAAATCTTTTGTGTTTTTAATATTTTAAAAAAGTATTTACTTATTATACATGATATTTAATAGGCGTACAAACCACTATACTTACAACGTTCATCTGCCATTGTTTCAGAGTATCGCCGGCGTAAAACTCCGCATTCCCCAGCTTTGTTGATAAGAAAAGCCATTTCTTTCTCGGCCAAGAGCTTTTAGTGAAGATGTCGCCAATTGAAATTCCATGTTTGGAACAAAGTAAATTCGATCACACCATTCCTCAACATGCTCCTTGATGAAATGAAACCTGATTCTATATGCTTACTGGAATGTGAACATTGTTACAACAGCAAAAGCAATAGCGCTTTTTGTTAACACAAGTACATGATATTTTTATTGAATCCAAAGCCATAGTCGGTAAAGTTGTGATCCAATCCAAAGGACAATGAGCACAACAACCGGCAAAAGCAATATTTCACTTCCTACTAATATCGCAGCGCTTTTCTGCCTTTTAGCCGACCAGCTTACAATGTCTATCACCCAATACGTTGTATACTCGTGCCAGATGTACTATAACGGCGTGATCTTAACAACCAGCATGCTCCGCAACTGCATGTTTTAGTCGCAAAGGAGGAATCCTACGGATACAAGACCCCTGATGTACGGTTCCTGTTAGATACCGAAAGATCCCTTTTTACTGCAATTAGTGCTTCTTCGTAGGCCAGCCTGAAACCGGCACACATGAATATAGAAAATTGTTAAGTACCAGGTTCTACAGGCTGTAAGATAAAGAAGGTGTGTCAGTCATACACGATAGTGTGAAGGAGTCTACACTTTCCCATTCATTATCCTCAACAAGTTTGGACTTCTCCACCAAGAAGTATCCACCAGGTTCACAAGATTCAAATCACCCCCCCCCCCCCCATAATTATATAATATGATTCACAGAGCATATTTAGATAATTTTTATGAAGATGCCTATGGGACTTAGAGACATCTGTACTCCGAAAAAAGAGAATATTTCCACATCTGACAACTGAATTTTGAACACATCTATTTTAGCGAATAATTCCACAGATCAAGAGTAGACGCAGCAAAGATAAAATCATCCGACATAGATTTGTACCAAATCAAATCGTTGCCAACTCTAACGGATGAACATAGTAGGAGCCACTTGCCTTGAGAGAAGTCATTGGAAAATCAGGAAATGAAGACAACCATTTCATAATCCACGCACTTGAGCTTGTTTCAACCCAAAAGAGCTTACCTTAAGGTTGTTATAACGTGGTTAGGTTTTGACTGATCCACAACCGTCCGGTTGGCTAACATAAACATCTTCTCGCAGATCACCATTCAGAAACGCAGTCTTCCACGTCCAATTGAATAAATGACACATGTTCATGATGCGCAGCAAACGCTAGAAAATTCGTAGTAAGCCACTAATCTGCAACTGTAGCGAATATGACTCTTCGTAATCGGGGGGGGAACCCTCTTCTTGACGAATAAACCCACGATCAACCAATCAGAGCCTTATTTTATCATAATACCCTCCTAACGCCCATCAAGTTTAACCTATAGATCCACTTAATGAGAGGAGACAAATGCTTTGTCAGAGGAGGAACAAGTTCCTAAACCTCCAGACGATTCAAATTCATGAAGTTCCTCTCTTGCATAGCATCAATCAACAGCTGGGAAAAAGCTTCTATGAAGTTCATCTTAGAGGTTCAACTGATTTAGAAAGGCATCATAGTAATCGAATAAGGCTTGAATACATAGAGTTGGAGTCGTGTGGAAACTGGGGGGGGATGGGTCTGTATAAGAGCACCGAATATAATTCACAAGTTGTTTATCCTTTGTCCCCTTTGGTATGTTTCAGAAACATGGAGATCTGGAGGCAACAATTGTATAATAACGACTGTGATGAAGAATGATCAGAATAACTTCAGGAATTTGAATACACCGAAGTCCGGATCATTACCCATATGGGCAACTTTAATAACATGAATATACATCATCAACAACATGAGAAATAATAGGTGTCTTGATTTTCTTGTGTAGTATGAGAGTATACATGTGATGGAGCATTCTTGATCAACTTTAATTTGAGGAAGGTGAACCAGGTGATACAACCATGTTCAGGTTGTAACTGTTCAGGAATAGGAGCAATGACTTCTGGATGCTTGTCAATCAACATTACGGGGGACTAAGTGCCCTTACATCAAACATTGTAGATAACAACAAATGCCCAGTCAGATCTCGAATGCGGAACCAAAGGAGTTGAAGAAAGGAAGGGTTTGGCACGATTCCTGAACTGATTGATATAGGAGTCATTTCGAGAAGAGCGGGTCCTGAACAGTGTGTTCAGGAAGCCATCGCTGGTCAGCTCATCAAAATACACCGTGAATGGTTCAAATTATTCGTCTGGTAACGTCATGGTAAATCCGAAAAAGCTTTCTTTGTGGGGCATATCCAAATGAAAATACCAAATTATCAGCCTATTGGTTGAACTATGCCCAAAGTCTCTACTATCATTCCGTTGGTGTAGGCAAAGTGCACCCAAACACATGAGATACGATAGATTTCGGGAGGTTTGTTGGTAAAAGCTCTATGGAGTTTTTACTCGAGACGACTAACGACAAGGAACAATTTGGGTATAAGACAGGCGTGGCAACCGATTAATCGGCTAAAAAAATAAAGAGCTTTTGCATAAATAAACATAGTGCGTGCTGCTTTGATTAGCGTATCGATTTCGTCTATTCAACAACACCGTTTTTGCTGTGATATCGTGCAAACAGATGTTTCATGGAGAGATGCCAACCATCTCATAAATATTCACTGCAAGTCTGATTAACTTAACTCAGTTTTTTTTTTTTTTTTGCCATTATCTGTATCTGATGCGTCGGATACTTTTTTCCTTAAGTCTACTTGGATCATCTGCAAGAAGTTGATAATAAAAGCTGAGCTTCATCTTTTGATCGCAAACATTTTCACCCAAGTAAATCGAGAGTAGTCATCTAACATAACGAGAGATGTACTTCTTATCCATTGACCCGCGGACATGCATTGGCCCACATAGATCCAATATGCAACTATAGAGTTTTTCTTGATTGATATCTTCATATTTTGGTTTTGGGGTTTTCATTGAACTCTTTGCCTAATGCACATGCGGAACATAATGATCTTTTCAACTTAGCTTAGGGAGACCCTCGTACAAGTCCATGTTCTAGCCAGATGATTGATAGTAACCAAAAGTTCAAAGAGAAAGACGACGATGCCTATAACAAGACTTGGTTTAACAGCCTTTGACAATAGACAAATAGGAAGAGGATGCCATCATATTCCCAAGAGAGAGAGTATAAAGGTTACCTCTCGAGATTCCCGTCAATAAATCAACAACCATTTAGATTAGCGAATGAAGCCCTGTGTTGACGAAAAAGCCACTTCAAGATTGGAATCACAAATTGGCCCACAGAAAATAGATTATGCCAAGTCCTTCAATAGTAAAAAACCCTTGAAATATAACATATCCCCGAATCCTGATAGACTCCAAAACCCATATCTTTGCAACTTGATCATTCCAGAATTATAACTTTACCCAAGAATATTAACTGACGCAATTGGAGCGCTGCAGAGCGCTCTCCGGTCATAGGTGTCTCTTCGACAACCGGAATCCAAATACCATAGAAATATTTGGACAACCAGCATTCATTCAAAGCAAGTAGATGGAATAGATGGGTTTTTGTGGAATCCCCATAGGATTTACTGGGTTCTTTTGTAAGCAGACATTGGTTTTAAAAACCTTAGTTTTGCTTAACGGACTCAGTATTTTAATTCTTCCGGTTTTCCTTGAGTATAATAACCAAATTAACCACAGGTTTGGGTGATTCATATTCTAGAACTATTGGTTTCCTAGAAGGCACTTCATTAGTAGTGGTAATCCAAGTTAAAGGGCACGTATTTCCTACTATAGTAGAAGGTCGACCGGTAGAGTCTCCAAATATATTCCTATCTGCGTGAACAACCTTACCTTTTGGATCCCACTAACTTTCTTAATTATTCTTCTTAGGTTTACACGAGATTTTCACAAATTCAAAAATTAATAAACACACAAATAATCCAGAAGACATGGAAGCATCACGTGATACAAACATAATCAGAATTACTTGTTTCATGAGATTCTTGCATAACCGCAGATCCATTAAACATTTAACAGTACCAACTTTTTATTCCAACTAAAGTTACGTACCTAGGTAAGTGCTTCTACTTTATCCTTGAATTACTACTTGGAGTTTGCAGAAACCTATCATTCTTGGTATTGCTGAAGGTGAACCGCTAGCACAAGAATAAAGTCCATACTCCTGTAGATATTCAACACACGCTTGTAGAAACTATGTTTGAAAGTCGAGGCTGGTTTTGTGTTTTCTGTGGATGTGAGTGATTCTGCAAACCTAACTTTCTTGTCCTTTTTCCTCGGTATGACCTCATTTAATTGAGGACTCTAATTGTATACCACAATTGTTGATGCTAGGGCATGATCTACTTATGTGTGAAAGCAAATCCTGAATGACTTTGGTATACCTAAAGGCAGACTTAAAGAGGATCCATGAGGATTAATTTTGCTTTTACTGTTCCCGACTATTTCCCTACAGGACAAAGCCTCTTCTTGATATGCTTAATATACAAAGGATGACAGTCCGTGTCATTCAACAATTTGGTGTGATTGGTTCCATATCATCTAGACACTTTTGGAACAACAAAGTGGTCACACTATCCTCGTTATCTAACGCTTTTCCTTTAAGTTTCCTTAAACTCAATTTTTTAGGCTGCTAATACCAAACCTTGTTCCTGAATTTTTGGCATTTAAATCAGAAATCACCCCCTACTTTATATTGACTTGTTTGATTACTCATCACATTGTTCCTTTTGATTGAACAACACGTTTTGGTTTAATCGACTCATAAAGTTGTTATTAAGTCTGTTTTCAAATGCCTCAATATCTCAGTAACAATGTTTTTGTCACTCTATGTCCAATTCAATGTGTTAAGATCTCGAACTTCATCCATGTCCTATTTTGACTGTATTCATCATCCACATTTATCCTTTTACGGACATAGATTGCTCTTTTAACATGACAATGCACTGTGTCTTTTTGCTTGAGAACTGAGCTTTTCCAATTCACTTAATTCAAACAACTGAGTAAAACTTGGAGCATTTTGATTTAAAACACTGTTTTCTTGTTGAAAAATTTCTTGATTAAGTTGAGAATCAGCTTCCAAAGTGATGCAATGTTTTTCAAGAGTTGTAAAACTATTGCAAAGTTTATCGTAAGTTTCTTTATCAACAAAATCCTTTTTCTTGACAAGCTCAGTCTCGAGTTCGAGACACTTTGACATTCATTCACAGTTTTCACCACTACTTGCATTCACATACAAATTTCACAACATCTACAATATCCTTATCAATGGCTTGTGCCAAGAGTCGTTCATTTTTCACCTCAAAACTTAGGAATCATATTAACTTCCGAAAGTTCTGGACTCCAAGTGTAACATTTCCATTTTCCAGGTTATTTTTCAACTTTAATAATTTCCATATATTTTTAGAGTTGTACGCGTTCGCTTTTAATTATATATCTTATAGTTTAAATCGCCGTAAACTAAAATCAACGATCAATGTAAACGACATCAAACAAAATAAAGTTTACATCAAGCAAAGTGTTATATATTATTAGGAGTATAATTAAATAACATTTTTCATGATTTTATTTTTTTGGTTTACGTAAAAAGCTTACGTTCGCAATAAAAATTACTTTCGGTACGTAACCCGAAGCCACCCTTTACCTATCTACACTCAAACAAATACCCACATTTATACCCAATACTCAAAATTTAATTATTTTTCTCACTTATACCATCTTAGAACCGGACATAGGCCTTTATACATGAAATAAGTGATTTAATTCCTATTAATTCCTTTCTACAACTTGTAAATCCTTTCACTTATGTACCTTGGACACTAATTCCTAAAGATTGGCTTGTCAAGGTGTACCTCCCCCCTCATTTGACCGTGGCCTCCTCCTTGGGAGGAGGAGAGCTCTTACACTTGTCCTCTTAAACCATTTGCTCCCATGGTTTCAAGTTAAGGTTGTTTCCTAGTTTCCAAGGTCCTATATAAAGCAAGCCCTAAGTCCTTAATACTCTTACACACTCATTCAAGAAAAATCAAACAAGAACTCCCTTATTTTGAGCCCTAAACCCACGGCACACTATAAACTTTTAGGGTTTCATTTTAATCTTGCAACCAAGGTATTCCAAGCATTCAAGTGTTCAATCTAAGGTTACCTAAGGCTACTCAAGGTGTTGGGAAGCTTGGATTCGGGTTTAACAAGGATTTATCAAGAAAACATAATTAGGGTTTTCTTGATTAGGGTTTTGATTCTGAAGGCTTTTCTGGGGATTACAATCTTGTTTCTCATGCACCTACATGAATTTCTATAAGTCAATTAAAAGTTTTCAATACTCGTATATAATTTTCTATTGTTATACATATTTGTGGGTCATTTAGTTAATTCATCACCACCTATTTTAATTTAAAGTTATATAAAGTATAAGATGATTCATATAGGACCATAGGACATGGACATTTAAGGGACCTAATGCATATGAAATATATGGTACAACACTTGGTGACATTTACGGTACAAGATCTATTAATAAAAAATTACAAACTAGCTTATTAATTGGAAAAACCCTCATTTTATTTAAGTACCATCTGTTGGAATACGAATTACAAACCCTAAGTTTTAGTATATAAAAAAATAAGTGCTTAAATACAAGGATCGTGAGCATGTAAGGAACTCGAAAAACGGAATTATAACAAACAAGTTACGACATTTACAAGTTATATATTATTAAACTTTATAAAAATAATTATATAAGCTGTGATGAACAGTAAAAGTTACTGTTCATCAGGGGTATAAATTGTATAAATATAATATAATATTTGATAAATTTCTATAATACGAACCCACGACATAAAGAACTCGAAAAACAGTAATTATAAACGTAACAAGTTACGTAGTTTTACAAGAATAAAGTATTTAATTCTATAAATATATATTTATAACTGCTGTGAATAGTAAATACTAACATGTTCATCTACATGGATATAAATTTTATGAAATTTAATATTTTATAAATTTTTCTTAATAAAGAATAGTTTGATAATCCATCATAGTTAGATCTCTCCCAATGAGAGTCTAATAGTTAGTAGTTAGTTTATTAGATAGTTAATGTAGCCTTAAGGATTGTGGATCCTTGTTACAGTTTGTAACCATTTATTCTGATCTAATTAATGGGGGCTTGAATGTTTAGTAGTAAAACCTTGTTGAATAGCATTATTGTTCTTATTATTCTGCTGCGTGTTAACGTTATTCGTAAAACTAATCCTAGATGGGCTAAACGATTCTTATCATATATTATTTTATAAAACAACTAAACTAATAATGAAATATCATTATGTAATCAATGAAAACATTAAATCCTATATTTTTCCAAATAGTACATTAGTAAAAGAAAATAATATTTTCTTACAGATACAAGTACACACGTTTCCATGTAACAAAGTACGAGTTAATTATTGTTTTAACTTTTAAAGAATTAATAAAAACTATTAGGTGGTGGTGTGACTATATAACATGTGATGTTTTAATTATATGAAATACATTATACTCATACGACCTATAATTAATTGGCTTGCATTCGAATTGCCGAGACGATTCACTTACTTGATTTAGATAATCAATCATTCACTTATGGTGAGAAACATGCATCATTTTACATTTGGACGCAAGTACTCTTTTAAACATATTACGAATTGGCCTAAGTAGCTAAACCCACTATTGCCCACTATCATGAACTATCAATTGCTAGTTAGCGAGCGCGAATGTTATGAATAGATCTATTTGGGATTGACATCCCCGTTCGGGTGAGTAGCGCTCATTAGTTTCGACTGTACTGAAACAACGAACGTATACATGTCGGAACAATTTGGATGTTGCGGGTTGAACATCTTCACGGGCACATTTTGTGCATTAAATTGCATACATATATGTCGAGCTTCAGTGTCATGAGCTTAGTGCACTTCGTAATTACTTTTAAGATATTGTATGTGTTACATGTCTTACATTGGAAATCTTGTTGTCCTATTTTATACATTTACTAAACCTGTGAATTCACCAACTTTATGTTGACGTTTTAAAGCATGATTTTCTCAGGTCAATAAGGTACGAGAAACAAGGATACATTGGTGGTCACCATTTTGGAGTCATTACTATAAAGATTTGGATGCATTACATTTTGGAAATATTTGTTATGTCTTAAAATCTTTACTTTTCATGGATGAACTATGTAAGCTTCGGGCTATTGTAACAAACAAGTCTATTTAATCTAATGTATCAATTTTAAACGACTCATATAGAGGTCGTTCTCATATCTCATGCTGTTGATCTATGAAGTAACACTCTCCAACCCATATTCCGCTGCGACCCATTTTGGGGGTGTTACAATTGCATTGATTGATGTTTGTTTGTTATTTGGTAGTGTGAGGTGTGGTAATGTTTTCAATTCTAATAAGGATGGTTATATGGTTAGGGAATTATTCTCTTAACCTAATGTGTAGATATGTTATGGATAGTTGTGTAGATAGTAAGTTTTTCTTCTATCTAACGTTTGCGGATACATATTAGTACTACTATTACTACTAATGAGGCTGTTCGTTTGCTCGATTATTCGTTTGGATTCCTAACTCTAAGTGTAGAATCCCTTCATCGTACTTGTTGTAAGGAGGTCCTATCTTCCTATTTGACGTCTTGATGAATATTGGTTTTAGTACATTTTACTGGTTTTCCCGTAAGTTGACTTCTCGTAGGAATATCAAATTTTTTCCTTTTAAGCACTATTTGTTCGTGACAATTTAGTATAGATATTTACTCCCTTGGTTGTATATTTCTTGGTTTTCATAACCCATTGGCGAATTGTTAGTATCGATGCTTTTAGGTTTGCTTTGTTGATCGT
>BQNB010078385.1:4766-30565 GCA_026074375.1 Tanacetum coccineum
CATAACATTCGCGCTCACATAATGTAATTAACAACTACATCTATGCAATTGACAGTTCATGATAATAGGCTCAACTTGGGTATAAATGTGGGTATTTGTTGAAGCGTAGAATTATTTTTGTGGTTCCGGGTATGCCTAAACTTAATTTATCGCGAAACGTATACACTTTACGTATCCGATAAAAAAATAAAATGAACAAGGATCATAATTATTCTCAAAATAATTATTTAATACTTGATCGATGTAAACATTTAATCGTTTGATGCCCGTCTACATTGAACTCTAATTTTTAGCTTACGCGATTTAAACACAATTCATGAAATCACAAGCAAACGCGTACAATACAAAAGGTACATTGTGGATTTATCGACGTCGTCAATGACTCTAAAACACAGGGTGTTATACCAATAGTAAGTACCGACAATCATAATAGAGTAGTAAAAATAAGTATAATGTCTAATAGCAATTATCCAAATTGCTCATTTCTTCTTCTTTCCTTTCAGCAAATTCTTGATGCCCTTCCTGATTGACCTTAACCCACCACGATGCTCATCTCACAACTAAACGTGATGGTTGAGAATTTCAGTTTGGCGGGTGTAAAAGAGTTCCATGTCAGGGTCAACATTTGGTGGGTTTTCAAAGACTCGAGGAATCTCATTTGCTAATGCATTTACAAAATGAGTGGGAGAAGGAGTACTTGTATGCGAGGTCCCTTTATCATTACCATCATCATCATCAGCATTGAGATGAGAAGAGGATGGTTGATTGAAGGCAGAAGAAGAAGAAGTAGAATGACGACCTCTTCTCATCCCATTATCCTTTCGAGTCTTTTGCTCTTGTTGAGCGGTAAGAGGATTCATGACACGATCGTATAAGACATAGGACTGATTGTACAACTCGAGACTTTCACCCATCACATACTTAAACTATAGAGTCAATAACATACCATAGGGTAGTATCAACCTAGCTTGTTTAGTGACAAACTCCAATCGTTTTGCAATGTAGTATGCAAGATTGAATTTTTCGGACCTTATGACACAATACAACATATAGAAAAGACATGTGGGAACGTGATCCCGATTACCCCCTAAACAGAAAACATTTTCTCAAATAATTTCTTCCAAAGGCTTCAAGGTTGACACAATTTCACAAGTGAGGACTTGATAATCTTGAACCTAAATTTCTTGCTCATGATGGATGCAAGTTACTTGACCTTCTTAATCATTTCAAATATACAAAATGATGTCCTCAGGAGAAGGAGGGTTGGTTTGGTATGGACCATCCCTAGGGACACCATATGCCAACTCGTCAAGTGACTACTTGTCGATAAAGACACAAGCACCCTCACAATGTATGTTAAGAATTTGAGCAAATTCTTCAAGATAATAAGAAAAAATTGATTTTGAATTACAATTTCGTTAAACATTTGACCTTCGTCAGAGTAGTTAATTTGATATTGACTATAAAATTCAAGTATGAAGCGAGCGAAAATTTAATCATTGATTTCGAAAAGACACTCAAACTCAAGAAAACTAAACAAGGACCGAACATAGCATAGATCCGTAAAGTCATCAAAAACCACCCGACCCTCATGAATGCAGCGACTT
The DNA here is from genome assembly GCA_026074375.1 of Tanacetum coccineum. Taxonomy (NCBI): domain Eukaryota; kingdom Viridiplantae; phylum Streptophyta; class Magnoliopsida; order Asterales; family Asteraceae; genus Tanacetum; species Tanacetum coccineum. Next base: position 6,374 of record BQNB010078385.1, read on the forward strand.
TCAAGGTTTCTTAGTCTTTCTTTTAAAGGAGAACGTATTCATGTAAAATTATTGGAATGTAGTGTCTTGTATTTTTATGGTCTTCAGATGATTTGTGAGGCATGATTACCTAGAAGGAAAGTATTGATGTCACATTTTATTATCATTTACTTGTAGTATTGTATGGACATTGTTTCTAGTGTGTGCCTAAATGTGACAAATGTGTAGTAGACCTAGAAATGAAATCATAAGAGTTAACCCAAATGCTCCTTAATTTGATTTTGCTCATCCAAACATGTCGAAAAATACATATGAATTATGTATCTCAGATTTTTTTCATGAGATCATTATGCATGTATTTGAAAATGTTTTTAAGTTGGATTAACAATGCAGTGAGCTGCAATCAGCCTTTGTGTCTCAGACTTCAGCTGCTTTTGATAATTGTTCCTCTCGCTCCAACTACAATGGAGCTCGCAACAACAATGGGCGAAATCAACAACTGATTCTCCGCATTTCTCTTCCAGTCCCTTATTCCCAAGTTACCTTAACTAGTTCTTCGCACCTGTCTGTAACAGACCCTCTACCTTTAGCTACAAATAAAGACTCTTAAGAATTATGGGACTGTCCCATAACAATAATTTTATTTTGTTCCTAACATGAGTGATATGAAAATAAAATTGGGGTTTTGGTTCAAAATTAATTTTTCGACAAACTCACTAATGTATGCAAATCCTATGTCTAAGGGAAGCATATTAGTTATACATTATATCCTAGTAGTCCTAATTGTACAAAATTGAAAGAAAAATAAAAAATCCCCAATTTCAATTTTTGTGTTCATCATGAACCCTAGACTTAATTTGAAAGAAACTAGATGAAATGACTTATAATTAATGATCTTTGTGATGTTAGGAATGATTATAGGTGTTGATTTGATCTTTAATTAGTGTTTTAGTGGTTGATTTTGAGTTTTTGGGTTGTTTTGTTTGTGTTCGTCGCTGCTGCAGGGAGAGGGGATGTTTGTTTTTGAGTTTTGAAATTTTTTGACTAAGTGTGAATAATATGTGTTTGCTGGTGGCTGTCCCATATCGATTAGGGGGCCACCCAAAAATGGTTTGGGGCCGTCTGAGATATGGGGGCCGCCCGTGTTACAGGTTTTTGGACTTTTAAATTTGGACACGAATTTACAGGGAGGAGTGACCAATTAATTTTCATTTCGCAAATTAAAAATATTTAACAAGCTTCAGACAAAGTTGTTAAATTGTCACGACACGGAATGGAACGCGGACAAGAATCGATACTAGAAGAAGGAGAAGCGGACTAATACAATTTACGGAATGTGTTCCATCATTCCTAAACCAAGACGTAGATACTTAAACGATTCACGTTTAAGGAGTATAGTAAGAACGTCTACAATATTGTCGACGGACGACACTTTTTCGATTGAGATATGTCCTTTCTGGACATTATCACAAAGAAATTTTTGACTTACTTCGATATGTTTAGTACGAGAGTGTTGCACCAGGTTTTTGCTAAGGTCACTCGCGCCTTTGTTGTCGCACATGATTGGAACATCGTCGAGTCGTACGTCGTAGTCGATGAGAGATTGTTTCAACCATAGTGCTTGTTGACATGCCTTTCTGGCGCTTACGTATTCGGCTTCGGTAGTGAATATAACAAGAACGGTTTGTTTCTTCGAGAACCAAGATGTCAAACATCATCCCACGAATGTACAAATACTGCTAGTGCTCTTTTAGTCCACATGTCACACCTCAAAAATTTTAGGTCAATATTTTAAACTTTTTCGATCATTATTTTTGACTTTCATCCATTACGTTTGAATCTGGCAGTTTACCGGGAAGTTAACCCGCGTAAATCTAAAAAACGTCATCGAACGCGTTCTGACTTCGGATTTTTATTAATTTAGATATTATATGAGTTATTTTATCTTTTCTAAGTGTTTCGTAGATTATGATCACTCCTAATATTTATTTTTACGCTTTAACATTTAAATTGCGTTTTTTGCGTTTTTGACCTAACAGAACCCCGGAAACCCAAAATCTTTTGTGTAAACTTTAGTTATCATCCATCTTATGATCATAAGCCAAAAATTTCGTTCACCTCTCCCTTATAGTAGTATTAGATGCCTAAAACCAAACCAAATGCACCATAAGTCTTGAAATTAAATACAAGAGCATCTTTTTGAAAATCTCATGCATGTGTGCATGAAAGTGACATATGAGGAGGTCATTCTCATGCACAATTCCTTAAGAAAGACTAGAACATGTGACCACTTGATCACATGTCTTCCCATTTGACCAATATTCAAAATCAAGACCTAATCAAAGGGTGCACACACACCCTTATGTGTGTTGGTCACATGTTACAACAAACCAAGAACCCTAGACCACCTCTTATCCTATAAATATTAAACACTTCTCACTCTATGGTTTCATCTTTTCTCATAGTCTCCAAAAATTTCTCTCTTCTCTTCCTTTTGCTCTATAGGCCACGACCAACAAACACCCTTATTAGGGTTTCTATATCTTTGATTTCTTGCATAATCCAAGCATACAAGGTTCATTTCTAAGAACATCTAAGGTGGTTTAAAGTATTGGTTCTTTTATTTAAAGATTTTTCTTCAAGATCTTAAGTTAAGGTTTCAAGATTTGTTGTTAGGTCTTATAGATCTAGTATTTTTAGGTATAGATCTTGTGATTTCTCTACTTATCCTTCATTCTTGTAAGTGTCTTGAATCTTTTCTTGTGGTTTACTTATTTTCTTTCATATATGTTCAAGATCCATACATCCATATGTTGTGTTTTAATATTTGAAAGATTATAAAACAAGATTTTATAAATAATGATGTTACTTTGTTTCACTAGTTAAATATTATGTTCTTGGTGAGATGAGAGTTACAACAATAGAAATGAAGGGATTAGGTTAGTTTTGGATGTGGTTTTGTTGTGGTTTAGTTGTGAATGGAGATTAGGCTAGATTAGGCACTATTGTGAATTTGAGTGGATTTTGGTTGCATTTTTGACAAAAAGTGCTTGCTAATCCGAAATTGTTTTGCGGTTTTGGTCGACCTGAATAGTGTGCTAATGTGAATAGTAAAATGAGATTTCAGACACTTTCGAGATGATTTGAGCTTTTAAAACGTTATCGAAACATATAGTAACACTTATATATTAATTAGGTTCATTTGAAACGTCATTAATATATTTTGGGGAAAACGCTAAAGTTTCTAAAAATAGCAAGTTTGGTAAATATTAGCATGATAGACATGAAAGTTGAACGATTAGGTTTCCCTTATGCGTTTATGGAAATATGGATTTAACAAATGTAGGGGACGGTATTAACGTCCCGAAACTAAAAACTTTCCTAAAATAGAAACTTGCTAAAAATAATAATTTTTGGTTAAACGCCAAAACATAACGAAAAACTCTATGACGTTATTTAGCCACGTTTTGTTAAATTAAACAAAAGCACAAACATACATCGATGTCTCTTGGTGATGAACATATTGTTCAATTCTTGGCATACATTCCATGTTCCTAAGACGCGTTATTATTCTAGGTCGCGGCTAGATTTCTATATCATCTTTTACTTGCGTGATTATCATTTGCTCATTTTGCTAAGGCGAGTTTATAGCCCCACGTTTTACAAATTTTACTTTACTATTTTGGGGTGAGAAACATTGCTTGCTTTTAAACTATGGACACAGTTACTTTACGTTGTCTTTTCCTGATTACGTGTTGCCTAAGTAACGAATAGACCACTAATGCCCGAATCATCATGAATCGTCAATTGCTTAACCGACTGTACTGGTTAAGTAAGCGCGAATGTTGTAAATAGATCTATTGGGAGTAATTATCCCTATCCGGGTAAGTAGCGCTTACTAGATTCGAAGGTCCCGAACAAACGGATATATACCATGTCGGATTTTCAACAGGTTGACTTGGTCAGATACCTTTAGGGCAGTAAATTCTTGATTGGCATATAATATGCTTCATTTAATTGAGCTTCGGTGTCATGAGCTTAGCGCAACAGTAATTACATTCTTTTTATGTGAAGTTGTATCTGTTATAACTGTCACATGCGTACTGTGAACTTGTGGTCCACTTTTAATACTACATTCAAACCTATGAATTCACTCAACTTTATGTTGACCGTTTTAGCATGTTTTTCTCAAGTGCTTAGCTGGGGATGTCTTTGCTTGCTATATGGTGTTGCCTTGCACTGGACCGATTTTCAAGAATTGCTATTATCTACTGTTTAAACATCGTTGTCAATTTCCAAAACTTTTACTCGCTTCCGCATATTATCTTTAAACTTATGTAAAACTTTATCTATTTTAATTAATGCAACGATGTTGGATTTTCAAACGTACCCTTAGAGGTCATTCTTTGTATCTTGTGTGATGTATATTATGACGTCACGCCCCCAGACATGTGTATTCCACCCAGGCCCCATTTAGGGGTGTGACAGATTGGTATCCAGAGCCAAGGTTATAAAGAACCAGGTAGTATATTTAGGTCTGGTCTAGAACCAGTATGTGATCCTTTGTGCTTTTACCTGCTTGCATACGTATCATATAATAATAGCATTTAATATATATATATATATATATATATATAAGTACAAATTATATATCATATTACCATAATTACTTTATTCATCATTTTGCCATATCATACTTTGCATCATACTTATTCCTTAACTTTGCTTGCATGTTGCATGGTTTCATATAAAGAGATTTATAAAACTTGTGCTTATGCAAGTCATGGTTGCTTCTGTTATTTCTATTTTATCGAACTTATCCGAGGAGAGTGTGGGCTCTCATGCCCCACAAGTGATTCTTTTTAGTGCTATTCCTGCTATTATCCCCATTATCCCTGAGGTTCCCATTGTCCTAATAGACCCTATAGTTGCACCGGAGGTGGGAGCAGTTTCTGTTGTCTCACCCACTGGAGTACTTAATTTAGTAGATTATTCATCTTCTTCTAGTTCTGATCCATCGAAGGATTCTTTTCCTCCCGTACCAGATTTACCATTGGTTTCACCCTTCTTATGTTCTAATGACTTAGAGGCAGACAGTAAGTCCGAGCCTGTTGAGCAGAGACCCGAGAGGCATGAGTCTCTTGCCGCTCATGATGCTATAGTTTCGAGGTGGTAGGACAGGGTCGCATCTAGGACGTCCTCACCATCGGGATTACCATCTCATAATCTGAGTTTTCCACTGCTCCTATTGATGCCCCACTCAGGATTCGTCGATGATTAGCAACTCCTATCTGACCTGGTGAGGCTATCCCTTTCGGTCTACCTTACCGCACCCATCCTAATGGGCTGCGTAAGTTGTTGACCACAAGGAAGAGAGTTGGACCCATTCCTACTCGTAGACTTGCATGGGGACGTGTATCTCATCATTCATCAGATCGTTATTCTTTACCAGATGTTACTCTAGACTCATCTTCTTCTAGTTCATCTTCAGATTCTTCATCAGATACTTCTTCTGGTTCATCTTCAGATTCATTATTAGACTCATCATTAGTTCATTCTTCAGGATGTGATTCATCAGGTCAGGCTCATTCAGGACCATCGGTTAGAGTTGTATCACCTAGGTTGGTTTATCTACTAGTTTTGACTCCACGACATAGTGAGGCATTTAGATGTTGGAGGTCTGCACCATTATCTACTTCATACCGACCGACTATATCAGAGTCATCCTTAGGTTTATCTTTCGAAAGGTCATTGGATTCATCTTCACCTTCTTCTAGACTATCTCGTAAGAGATGTAGGTCCCCTATGGCATCTGTACCTGCATTACCACCTATATCCAGAGTTTTATCTCATGTTTGTGTTGATTTGATACCATCGCCTAAGAGGGTAAGGGATTCTGATTATTTGTCAGATGTAGAGGTTGATTCTAAAGAAAGTTCTGAGCCATCTAGGTCTAGAAGGACTGACGTAGGATGATGATTTTAAGAGGGTTAATAAGTCTCATTTGGAGCATGAGATTGATCCTGTGCAGGCAACTATTGAGGCATGTTTTGATTTTGCAGATATTATCAAAAGTAGAGGGATTGATGTGAGGGTTGTAGCTGAGACTGTTGTACGAGATGAGATTGAGACAGATACAAGAGACGTAGTTGAGATAGGAGATGATAGGGTTACTCACCCGGGTGTGTTAGATGATGTTCAGGAGACTGCTCAGGAGGAGAGAGTAGCGGAGGGTACGTATGAGACTTTAGGGAACCTAGTGCAGAGATTCCATGATCACATTGTGGCTATTCTAGTCCATCATAAACAGATCTTTGAGAGTGTCCAGAGGTTTCAGGGATACAGGATTGCTAGGGTTGACTTAGGATTTACCATCATGACAGAGAGGCTTAGCACGTTGGAGCAGGATAACGCGAGGCTTTGAGGCACGTTGAAGAGAGAGAGAGAGCAAGGACCGATAGGGTTCTTCGACTTATGGGTCGCATAAGGAGTGAGCTTTGTCAGATCCGTAGGTTTTGCTACTATGATAGGTTAAGACATAGGAGGTTGGAGTCATTTGTTGAGAGGCGTTTGGGTTTTCGCCCATAGTTTAATAGTACCATGATCATGTAGGACATTAGACTGATGGTTAGGTCTAGATGTTAGCAGTAGAAATAATCATAAATCATGTACCTATTTTAGATGGATTGTAACAGAATTATGCTTTTATATATGATATGAAAAGCTTATTTTGATTCTCTTATTATGTTCATCCTTGGTTGTTAATTACTCGTTCTGGCAAAACGTGTTTATATTATATTTTTATCGTGTAAACCTAAATTTCCATCTATAATGGCTATATCTCGTATCAAATCTCACCATGTGTTATGTCTTGTAATATAGAACAATGACTATCACTCGCTCCAGTATGACCCCTGAAGCAATCGAAGAAATCATTAACCCATGTGTGGAAGAAGCATAGGCTGCTTATGAGGAAGTTTGTGCTGCTAATGCTCTTGAGGCTGAAAGTTAAAGCCAAAATAGCAGTGATGGTGGAAATAGAAATGGTGGAAATAGAAATGGTAGACATGAGAATCCAAATGAGAATGGTAGAGGTGATAGGCCTGTTGCTTAAGAATGCACCTACTAGGACTTCATGAATTTTCAACCACTCAACTTTAAGGGAATGGAAGAAGTTGTCAGGTTGAAAAGGTGATTTGAGAAGATGGAAACAATGTTCTATATCAGCAATTGTCTAGAGAAATACCAAGTTAAGTATGCTACTTGCACCTTGTTGAATAGTGCACTAAGTTGGTGGAACTCACATAAGAGAACCATTGGAACTGATGCTGCATTTTCCATGTCATAGAGAGAGCTCATGAAGCTAATGACTAAGGTGTACTGTCCAAGGAATGAAATTTAGAAAATGGAAAATGAACTGTGGAACTTAGCTGTAAAGAACAATGATTTGACTGCTTATACGCAGAGATTTTAAGAGCTTACTATGTTTTACACCAAAATGGTTCCTGAGGAGGAGGACTGAGTCAAGAGGTATATTGGAGGTCTCCCAGATAATATCCAAGGTAATGTGATCGCTACAGAACCCATGAGACTCTAAGATGCTGTTCGGATTGACAACAATTTAATGGACTAAAAGTTAAAGGGTTATGCTGTGAAAAATGCTGAAAATAAAATAAGGTTGGAGGTCAATCAGAGAGACAACCGTGGATAACAACCACCATTCAAAAGGCCAAATGTTGGAGGTCAGAGTGTGGCGAGAGCCTAAACGGCTGGCAACAATGAGAGAAAACCGTATAATGGACCATTGCCTCTCTGCAACAAGTGTAAGTTTCACCATGAAGGGCCATGCACAGTGAGATGTGGGAAGTGCAACAAGGTTGGGCATTTGACCGTGGATTGTAAGGTCACAAATTCCACTACTTCTACTCAGAGGGGTCAAGTAGTGAATCAGAGGGTTGTAACTTGTTTCTAGTGTGGAAGGCAAGGACACTTCAGGAGTGATTGCCTAAAGCTAAAAGATCAAAACCGTGGAAACAAAGCTGGAAACAAGAATGGAGTTGGTGAAGCAAGAGGAAAAACATATGTGCTGGGTGGAGGAGACGCTAACCCTGATTCAAATGTAGTCAAGGGTACGTTTCTTCTCAACAACCATTATGTTTTTGTATTATTTGATTCGGGTGCTGATCGAAGTTTCATGTCGACTACTTTTAGAACCTTGCTTGATATAACCCCCGATACTTTAGACGTTAGCTATGCTGTCGAATTAGACGACGAGAGAGTTTCCGAAACTAATACCGTGCTTAGAGGCTGTACGTTAGGATTGTTAGGTCACCCATTCAATATTTACCTAATGCCAGTAGAACTTGGTAGTTTCGACATCATCATCAACATGGATTAGTTAGCGAACCATCATGTGGTGATTGTTTGCGATGAGAAGTTTGTGAGGATTCCTTATAGAGATGAAGTGTTAATGGTCAAGGTGATAGATGTGGCAGAGGAAAGAAGTCGAGGATGAGCATTATATCATGCATCAAAACATAGAAATATATTAAGAGAGGTTGCCTAATTTTTCTGGCGCAAGTAACGAAGGAGGAAATCAAGGACAAGTAAGAGGAGAAGCAACTTAAGGACGTGCCGACTATACGGGACTTTCCAAATGTTTTTCCAGAAGACTTACCTGGATTATAACAACGCGACAAGTTGAATTTCAAATTGACTTGGTCCCTGGTGCTGCTCCTGTGGCATGAGCTCCGTATAGATTAGCACCATCGGAATTGCAAGAATTGTCTACTCAACTACAAGAAATTTTGGACAAAGGATTTATAAGACCGAGTTCCTCACCCTGGGGAGCCCTGGTCTTTTTTTTCAAGAAGAAAGACGAATCTTTTCAGATGTGTATCGACTACCGCGAGTTGAACAAGCTGAAGGTGATGAATCGATATCCACTTCTGAAAATCGACGATTTATTTGATCAGTTGTAAGGATCAAGTGTCCACTCGAAGATCAACTTGAGGTATGGTTATCATCAACTCAGAGTTCATGACGAGGACATTCCAAAGACGGCATTTAGGACTCACTATGGTCACTACGAGTTTCAAGTGATGCCTTTTGGATTGACAAATGCACCGACAATATTCATGGACTTGATAAATCGGGTGTGCAAATCGTACCTAGATAAATTCGTGATCGTCTTTATTGATGACATCTTGATCTACTCCAAGAACAAGGAAGATCATGCAGAACATCTTAAGTTAATTTTGGAGTTGCTTAAGAAGGAAGAATTGTACGCTAAGTTTTCGAAATGCGATTTTTGGCTATCAAGGGTATAATTTCTTGGTCACGTGATTGATAGTGAAGGCATTCACGTAGACCCAGCTAAGATTGAGTCCATCAAGGATTAGGCATCGCCTAAGACTCCGACAGAAATTTGTCTATTTCTAGGTCTTGCCGGCTATTACCGATGATTTATCGAAGGTTTCTCGAAGATTGCCAAACCTATGACGAAGTTGACTCAAAAGAACGTAAAGTTTGATTGGACCGAAAAGGCAAAGGCTGCATTCCAACTGTTAAAGCTAAAGCTGTGTAGTGCACTGATCTTATCTTTGCCCGAAGGTAGTGAAAACTTCGTGGTTTACTGTGATGCTTCTCGTAAAGGGTTGGGCGCGGTTCTGATGCAAAAGGAGAAAGTCATAGCTTACGCATCACGCCAACTTAAGATTCATGAGAAGAATTACACTACACATGACTTAGAACTTGGAGCGGTGGTGCTTGTTCTCAAAATGTGGAAACATTATTTGTACGGTACAAAATGCGTTGTGTTCACTAATCATAAGAGTTTTTAGCATATTCTAGATCAGAAAGAGTTGAACATGAGACAACATAGATGGTTAGAATTGTTAAGTGATTACGACTGCGAGATTCGTTATCACCCAAGAAAAGCGAACGTGGTGGCGGACGCCTTGAGCCGATAGGAACGGATCAAGCCACTATGAGTTCGAGCTTTGGTTATGACGATTGGTCTGAACCTTCCTGTGCAAATTTTAAATGCTCAAGTTGAGGCGAGAAAGGAGGAGAATTATGGAACAGAAGATATGTGTGGTATGATTAAGAAGTTAGAGCAATGTACTGATGGAATGTTATGCTTGAATGGGAGAAGTTGGATACCTTGTTATGGAAACTTAAGAGAATTGATTATGCATGAGTCGTATAAATCAAAGTATTCAATTCATCCTGGATCGGACAAGATGTATCAGGATTTAAAGAAACTGTATTGGTGGCAAAATATGAAAGCTGAGATTGCCACTTACATTAGTAAGTGTTTGACATGTGCCAAATTCAAAGTCGAATGCCAAAAACCATTCGGTTTGTTGGTTCAACCTGTGATCCCAGTATGGAAGTGGGAAAACATTACTATGGATTTTGTTACTAAATTACCAAAGACATCAACTGGTCAAGATACAATTTGGGTAATTGTTGACCGACTCACAAAATCCACTCATTTCTTACCAATGAAGGAAACCGACTCAATGGAGAAGTTGACAAGACAATACTTAAAGGAAGTAGTCTCGAGGCATGGAGTGCCAGTTTTGATTATTTCTGATCGAGACAGTAAATTTGCATCTCATTTCTGGCAATCGCTGAATAAAGCCTTAGGTACTCAATTGGATATGAGTATGGCTTACCATCCACAGACTGATGGTCAAAGTGAAAGAACCATCCAAACTTTGGAAGACATGCTGCGTGCTTGTGTGATTGATTTTGGAAAAGGTTGGGATAGACACCTACCTTTAGTGGAATTTTCTTACAATAACAGTTATCACACTAGTATCAAGGTTGCACCATTTGAAGCTCTCTATGGCCGAAAATGTCAATCGCTTATTTGTTGGGCTGAGGTTGGAGACGCTCAGCTCACTAGTCTAGAAATTGTTCATGAAACAACTAAGAAAATCATTCAGATCAAGAAGCGTATTCAAGCTGCACGAGATAAACAGAAGTGCTACACCGATAGGAGACATAAGCCATTAGAATTTGAGGTTGGAGATAAGGTCATGTTGAAGGTGTCGACATGGAAAGGGGTGATACGTTTCGGCAAATGGGGGAAGCTGAACCCTCACTATATTGGACCTTTCAAGATTCTTGCTAAAGTAGGAACACTTGCTTATCGACTTGAACTCCCAGAGCAGTTAAGCCGAGTTCATAGTACTTTTCATGTTTCCAATCTGAAGAAGTGTCTCATAGACGAACCCCTAGCTATTCCGTTGGTTGAAATCTAGATTGATGAAAAGCTTAATTTCATTAAGGAACCAATTGAAATTATGGACCGAGAAGTTAAACGGCTAAAGCAAAGCCGCATTCCAATCGTGAAGGTCTGTTGGAATTCGAGACGAGGGCCCAAGTTTATTTGGGAGCGCGAAGACCAAATGAAGAAGAAGTACCCTTATCTTTTCGTTAACCCTTCATCCACGTCTTAAGCTTTGAGGACAAAGCTCTTTTAACTGGGGAAGAACACTAGTACAAAAAGTGGATTTGGTCATACCAAAAATGTGTGACGATATACATATAGTCACACATTCAAAAACTCTTGTGTGTGACAAAAGGTCGCGCGGCCGTAGGTCACCTACGGTCACGTTTTCGAGTTAGTGTCCATATCCACATTTTTGTGTGACTAATTAGGTACAAATTTAGTGACCGTAAACATTGTACAACCAAACAAAGCATGTTTTTTTGTATATTTAGTCACATACAATTAAGCATAAAGTGGCCAAAAGTGTTAATATGTGTGACCATATGGTGTTTAAAGTGAAGAAATGTGTATTTTGTGTGACTATTGTTCATCTAATGGCCACATGAATTTGATGTTTGTGTGGCCTTTTGTAATATTTAGTCACACAAAGCATGTTTGTTTTAGGTATTTAGTCACATACAATTAAGCATAAAGTGACCAAAAGTGTTAATAAGTGTGACCATATGCTGTTTAAAGTGAAGAAATGTGTATTTTGTGTGACTATTGATCATCCAATGGCCACATGAATTTTATGTTTGTGTGGCCTTTTGTAATATTTAGTCACACAAAGCATGTTTGTTTTGGGTATTTAGTCACATACAATTAAGCATAAAGTGACCAAAAGTGTTAATAAGTGTGACCATATGTTGTTTAAAGTGAAGAAATGTGTATTTTGTGTGACTATTGATCATCCAATGGCCACATGAATTTTATGTTTGTGTGGCCTTTTGTAATATTTAGTCACACAAAGCATGTTTGTTTTGGGTATTTAGTCACATACAATTAAGCATAAAGTGGCCAAAAGTGTTAATAAGTGTGACCATATGCTGTTTAAAGTGAAGAAATGTGTATTTTGTGTGACTATTGATCATCCAATGGCCACATGAATTTTATGTTTGTGTGGCCTTTTGTAATATTTAGTCACACAAAGAATTAAGCAAACAGTGACCAAAAGTGTTAATAAGTGTGACCATATGCATCTTTTAGTCACATTTAAGAAATCAATATATATCAAAACAAATTCAAATACAATAAAACTAGAATGTATATAACTGAACCAATTATAAAATTGTAATGTCGTACATAATAAAATTCTCAATAATTTAAGGACTTCTGAAGACTCTTCTTCTTAGCTTAACTTCTGAATGCTCGCGTCATTCTCACATCCAACAACAGTTGTTCCGCCCTCCTCATCAGCGCTGCTATTTATAGGATTAATGTCCACCGGAGACACCTGCAATATAAATTAAGAAATGCATAGACTCATCAGTTTAGGATCAGTGCCTGCTATCTATAGTGTTGGGATTAAAAGTCTTATTGATGATGTTTGGATTACTGCTGCTCATGTTTGAAGTTAATGCTGCTTGGTTGATTTAATGCTGCTAGTGAACTTCAAAGAAAAATATGCTAAGTGTTTACTACTGCTAGTACAAAGTTAGTACTGCTAGTGAATATATTAGTACTGCTCATGGTTAAGACTGCTCAGAGAAGTTAATGCTGCTAAAGAAGTTAATACTGCTAGTGTATAAGTTAGTACTGTTTGTTAGTTAGTACTGCTTAGTGTATAAGAACTGCTTATATAACAAAAAATGTACATTGATAAAAAGACTAATCAAACTAGTCATGTTTTATCATCTGCTAGACCTTGTGTAAAAATTTAATATAGTGTGATACCAATATAGTGTAGAGCTCAGCCTAATCTACCTAGGACTGCAATCCCAGGTCCACAGATTGAACAATTCTTGCAAAATCGGTTTGCACTAACTTAGAACTACATAACCTTATACAAAGTGCCAAGGACCAAAATAGTTGCAACCTATAATCTCATATGTAACACTCCAATAAACAGGCCAACATTTTATATCCTGATGTTAATCCTAATCAGATTGTGTATCAATTAAATGACTCCATATATCATATACAACACTCTAATAAACAGGCCAACTTTTTACTCAGTAATACGTTTAGAGCATATTTTGTACGGAATTTAAATAAGAGGGACGTACCTTGAACCAAAAATATACGATAACTGATGTTAAAAACTGTAGAACAACTCTTGGACTTAACTAATTTGTGACGTTGGTCTTTAATTTCTTTACGCATATATTCTAGTTCAGCCTTAATTCGTTTATGTTCCTCAACTTGCTTAAGCTTCTTCCCCATAACTAACCTGCTGCAAGTCAACCAGAACATTAGTTAATTGGTTTCATTATGTGAACATTAATTCTAAATCGTCTGAGATAACTAAAAGTGATGTTAAAATAAACAAAAAATCACAGCCATACATGTTATGTCACCAGCATACAAATAAAAAAATCAGTTAAGATAACTAAAAGGGATGTTCAAATAAAAAAAGATCACAGGCATACAAAGTATAAATGGATAAAATTGTTACAAATACAAGGCATCAGGATATAACAAGATGATCTCAACAATCAAACTTGTGAGTTCAAGTGATGGCATCAAGTGATCAATGAGCAAAAGAAAGCAGTAGTTATGAAAAGGTAAAAAATAATAGATGGATACGTGTTGCACCTCTTGTAACATGCTCCTTGCATTTTCAAACATTTTATCAAATCCATCAATGCAGCAGATACCTCTGTCATTAAGAACCAAAGCCGTAACATAAAAACAAAGGTTATATACCTGCAATCGGATCAAACAAACTTAAATCGTGTAAAACAAAGAATACTGTTATGAAGATTTGTTAAACAACTATGTGATCATGTTGGAATAATTACCAAAACTTTCTCGGTCTCAATAGAAGGAAAGAAGAAGGGTCGTTCCCTCTTTTATCCGTGAAGGGCTTAAAAGCAACTTCATCATGTGAAGCTTTAATCAAGCGGAAAAAAATTTTATGACATCCAAAACAAAAGACTGAATAATAAAAGAGTTTCACTTTGAGCAAATTCCATAAACTTCCCCCACAAATAATATACGACACCATGTTAGTACTTGATATACAAATCTGAATCGGGTCAATGGATAATGTTGTTCTCTCTATATAAAAAAAGAACCATATGGAGATCTCACCTGTCAAACTGTCTTCTTTTTCATCACACACTTAAGAAAAATCAACATGAAAAAACAAATATGGAGATATCACCGGTCAAACTGTCTTCTTTTTCATTTAGAACCGAAAGACACATGCCGTGTGCACGACGTTTGAGTATCTCTTGGCCGATTTTGCTGAACTGGTCTTCTTTTTCATATATATTCGGGAGATGTTTCACCTACATGCGGTAGTTGTGTTGCATAAAAATAAGCGTAATAAGTAACTACGAAATAAACTTAAAGGAAGTAGTAATGCATCAAATAAAAAACATGTCCTACCTTCAGGTTTAGCGTTGTTCACGCGTGCATTCTCAGCCACAAAGTACACTTTTGGTGCCTGACTCGAACATCTTGTCCTCACTTTCTTCCTTCTTCCTGGTGAGCAGAACCGATGTTGATAACCTAAACCAAGTCAATCGACATGAAATAAGTTTTGTAATTAGTCTTGTACCTCCCAGTTAAGCGACAATTAAACAACATCAAGAACCATTGGTAGAGTTGTGTTAACCTTTATAGATATAGAGGTGAATTATATGTTTATGACAAAAAATAAGACACACAACATCAAGACCAATTTGTGAGAGAAAAAAAGATTCATCGAACAACCTGTTTATGATAAAAAAAAATAAGACACACAAAACCCTCATCTATGACAGCAACATCAGGCCTAAAACCCCAAACTTGGACAACAAATAGCGTGTTCAAACACCCCATTTGTGAGAGCAAAAAAACTTTACGGAACAACCTCTTTTATGACAGCATATAGAACAAACAAAAAACCCCATATATGATAGCAAGTTTAGGACTATAACCTCCATTTTAGACAACAAATACAATGTTCAAATGACTTCTTAGTGCGAGAAAAAAAAGCTTTACCAAACAACTCGTGTATGATATAGATATATAATCAGATTTAATAACAAAATAAATGAAATATTGAAGAGGTTAATTGAAAAAGAACATCAATTGTAGAAATCTAGTACCTCCTAATTCGATTAGCCTGCTGCAACGAATATGGGTTAATTGGTTAATTATCTAGAGGAAACGTAGACCAAGTGGGTGATATCTGATGCGGGCCGGCCCCAATTTTTGATGCAGGCTTGTGAGGCTTCTATAGCCATTTGAGTCACAGCCTTGTTGCATATATCAAGTCTTTGCTTGACTGTTGGCAGGCCTTCAAGTGCTAACTCTAGGTATTGGTGAAGTATCTCTTGTGACATAACCACATACCGTGTTCTCACTGTTGTAGTTTTGCCTGTGAAAGTACAAACAAAAAGGATACCAATCAAAAAACAGGCCAAATAAAGTCCAAAAATTGAATATACAAAAGAAAATGAGAAGACAAATCTTTACAGAGGCGAGTCAGCTTCCGCTTGAGTTCAGGATCATCACAATTAGTGTCTCTAAAATACCCGTCAACAAGGAGATCCTGCATGACAAGCTGGTGAGGGAATGCTTTGCCAAGAGCCAAGATATTAGCTTTCTTGGAACTCGCTTTCATTGTTAAATCTTCACAAACCATTCTTTCAAACGAATAAAGTGATTGACTTTCTTATAAAGTAAAAGAGTGTGAGATGCAACGATAATAAAGGTAGGTTTATATAGACACACAGGTTGCTGTTTTTGGAGATCTTGATTGGATATGATCTAATGTAGATATATAGATATATATTCGATTATAGATATATATATTCGATTAGCTCGGTTGTGTGACGAATGGTGTGCAACGGTGGTAGCGGTGGTGGTGTGTGACAGTGGTTAATTGGTTGTGGTAAGTATCAGGTTGAGGGTAAACTATGGTGGTGGATAGGGTTTGTGAATGTGAAAGGGGGAAAGTGGGGTTTTTGTGAGTCGAATGAAATTTGGGGAGGGAATTATCGCGCCCTTTTGGAATTGGGATTTCGTTTTATTTTCAGAACCGCCTAGGTCATACTCTCAAACAACATTTGATAAAAAAAATAACAACATTTGATAAAAAGAAATAAATAAATAATGTGCAAAAAGTTTAGTGTGACTATATATGGCATTTGGTCACAGTGTTCAAGTGTGTGACATATATTTATCACTATTTATATGTATATCGTGACTAATGCTTCAACCTTACTTTTTATTTGTCACGCGTTCCAAATTCATGTGTGGCTAAATAATTAGCAAAAGATAGCAGTCACCCTTAAATAATGTGTGACAAAACTTGACTGTATGATTTAGACACATAAAAAATTACTTCATGTGACCATATATGCCAATTTGGTCACATTGTTCAAGTGTGTGACATATATTTGTTACTATTTATATGTATATCGTGACTAATGCTTCAAGCTTACTTGTATTTGTCACGCGTTCCAAATTCATATGTGGCTAAATAATATTACCAGTTACCTTTAGCCACATAATGTTCGAATGTGTGGCAATACAGTTCTAATGGTCACACATTCAAAATTTTCATGTGTGGCTAATTAGTAAATGTTGTCTATTTTGGTACCTTTAGCCACATAAATATGTGAATGTGTGGTCGTTCCATTTTGCCCATGTGTGACCAAATCCACTTTTTGTACTAGTGGGTCCACTGTTGTAGTTTTTTAAACTAAATCTTTTTGCCATCAAACTTCATATGATAAAAAAAGCAATCTCAAATACCCCATGTCTTCAAGTTGTTTGGATTAGCTTATTTTTTGGGCTTACGGGTTTTGTTAAAACCGGGAAAGCTCGTAAGCTTACTTTTCTCGACATATGAGCTTTTCAACCTGAGCAACTAATGGTCACTTGATAAGCACATAAGCCGAAAAAAGTAAGGTCATCAGCTTTTCAAAAATCCAATAAGCCCAGAAATAAGCTAATCTAAACATCCCAAAAGAGCGCTAATTCAATATTCACGGTTTTCCCCTATCAACATCCATGCATTTTTGAAAAAGACACTATAAATTACATATTCTTACTTATTCAAACAACAATCACCTCAAAACACTGGAAAAACAAACAAAGTAAAGGATTATGATGTATAAGGTCCGCTTGTGTAGGCGTGTTGTTTCAGCTTATATAGCCGGCTTATGGCTTATTTGGTTTTTGTCTTATGTTTCATAAGCTTAATTTTTTGTGGCTTATTTTGAAACTTTTCGGCTTTTTTAAGTCTACCAGGTCATAATGAAATTATATAAGCCGAAAACCCTCAAAATAAGCAAAAAAAAACAATGAGTTTATCAAATATAAGCCCAAAACCAAATAAGCCAAAAGCTCACTGTATAAGCCGAAACAAACACTCCTTAACTTTAAAGTAACAAAAATTTAGTACAAAAAATGCAGTAACATATGTTCATATCTTATAACCATCAGATATTCAAATTACTAAGTAATTCAAATTACTAAGTAATGTAGACTATAAATAACGATATAACACAAATCGATCTTGTTGATTCACACGAATACCAGGATTGATTCTTCCAATAATTGTTGATTCGAATGAATACCGATTATCAGGATAATTTAGCAAAACTCCCAAAATAGACTTTTTGTATTTCTTGAACTCCATAGCTAGGATGATAATACAATTATTAAATAGGCATACAAAACTAAAATGGGTCTCAAAAGACAAACGGGCCAAAAACTAGATTAAAAACAAAAGTCCAAAAATACCCGAAAAAACATAAAAATGCAAATAACTCTTAAAATAAAGTGTTTAAGGGCTCAAAAATTCTGTAACCCACCTCGTTCCAAGCTTCGAATCGGCTGGTCCTGGGCTTGAGACGGAGTCCCGAAGCCCAAGTTATGCTATTTTGAATAAAGCCCTTTTTTCACGCTATCTCGGGTCTCTAGAAACAAAAGGGCTCGTTCTTCAATACTTGGCCCTGCATCACTAACTAAGTACTAAACAGAATAAAGAAACAAAACCTAGTACTAAGTAAAGACGATTTACTGGAGAATTAATGTCTGGATACTAAAATCTGGTGAGGAGAAAAATTCCAGGTTTGTGTTTTTTTTAAATTGAGGGAAGATTCTCTATGCAGTTATTAACATTAGAGTCCTTCAAATTTCGATATGTTTACCAACTGTACCTGAATGTTTATAAATGATTTATATCCACCTGCACACTTACACTCGTGACTCGTGAGAGGTCTTCTTGAAAGCAGTCTCACTAAAAAGGTGGGGTTTTATTCTATACGTTCTCATTTAAGCCTCTTTCATCCGATGATGATTCAGACACATATTCACTTGAAAGTGATTCTGATTTTGGGGTCCACATATTGCCACTAGCAAAAGTTCACATCCTTACGGATGCATACGCCAAGCCTATTTCGGTTATTGCATTCTTTGATACTGTTCATCACAGTCCTCCATTTTTGAATTCCGAAATATCATCCCAGATCATCTATTGGAAGCTTCGCACCAGAATTTCATGGCCTTACTAATGGGGAAAAATTGTCATTGGACAAAATAAAGTGTCCCTATTAATATTCGGTTGTGACCAATTGAGATAATTAAAAGAAGGCTCCTAGGCTCAAGCTCCCATGGAAAAGATCTCTTGATTGGTTTTGACATCCTGCATAAACTACCAAACTTACGTTGGTCAGGTGAAGGTCTTCATTACAGAAGCTTTTTTAATCCGTGGACAGCCATGCATCGCCTTTTTGTCGCAAGCATCACCCCACCCATATTCAATATCAGCAGTATAAAGCAAAGACTCATCCAAACCTGTTGTGCCTCCTCCCATACCGAATTCCTAACCAAACACCCTTCACCGTTATGGTTGAATCCTTTATTTTTTTTCTCACTCCCTTTTAAACAAAACGAAGATGTCAACCTTACAAAAGCAAGTCACCCTGGAATGAACCCTGATCATTACAACTTGCTAATGTAGACTGTGAACAAACTGGTTTCCAAGGCATTATTGATAACACTTACCCCACCCAATAGGCAAGTGAAGCTCTTTGTATGTCAATAAAAGAACGAGCAGTTGGTGGAAAAACTGAGATTGGTTTTAATTACCGCCTCTAAATCATTTTTAGTGATGATAAATATTTACCACTCCTGCAAAAGAGATCCTTTGTTTCAGCACTTGGCAGGATGGTAAAGTTTCTTTCTAAGTTTGATTTAATATAGGTTTTGGCAGTTAGGTTTCAAGGCCCTGAAAAGACCTATAAAAACAAGTTTTGTATACCAGATCATCATTACCAGTGGAAGGTAATGACGTTTGGTTTAAAAAAAATGCTCTATCAGCTTTCCAAAAAGCAATGATAACCATTTTTGAGCTAATCCTCACCAATACACTAGTATACATTGATGATATCCTCTTGTTTTCCCCGGATGAACAGTCTCATGCAGAATTACTTTCAAAGTTTTATTCTCTAGTCACCAAGTATGGGATTATGTTATCAGAGAAGAAGATGGAAGTTGGAGTGACCACAATCCAGTTCCTTGGCATGGAAATCTCCGATGGGGAAATACCAGCCCCAACCACATGTAGCCCAAGAATTACTAAAGTTCGCGGATGAATTATCTTCACAAAAGATGATTCAGTAGTTCCCTGGGTTAGTCAGCTATATGGCAGAAATTTTGCCAAAACTGTCACATCACACTGCCTTGTTGTTCCCCAGGTTAAAAAAGAATCCCCACAGTGGACGTCAAGACAAAACGAATCAGTGAAATAGGATCAAGTGCCTGTAGAAAAGGGATGCCTCCACTAAAGATTCCTGCCTCCGCAAAAAAAAGAATCCTACAGACAGATGCAAGTGATGAGTGTTGGGGAGCGGTCCTACTTGTTCAAGATAATAATAATAAAAGACACGTTTGTGGATACAAGAGTGGCACGTTTAAAGCATCTGAGCAGCATTATCACTCCACGTTTAAAGAAATCCTTGCAGTCAAACGAGGCATTGAGAAGTTCCAGTTTCATCTAATAGGACATGAGTTCCAAGTTGAAATGGACATGTCTTCCTTTCCACGCATGCTACAGTTCAAAAGAAAGATGCTCCCTCATGCACAACTTTTGAGGTGGTCAAATTGGTTCTCATAGTGGAAGTTCATAGTAAAACACATCAAAGGAATAGAAAAAAAAAAAAATAATAACGGTTTTTTTTTCTTGCAGACTTTCTCTCTCGTCCAAAGGCCTATAAATCAGAAGAAAACTACCCAAAAGAAGCAAGCCAAGTTCAGAAACACACTCCACACCTTCTCTCAATGGTGTTCTCGGTCGCTTCCCATAAGGAAGAAGGATCTTCTTCCACCCCCACTCCACCGATCCCTGTTTTCGATCTACCAGAGGAGATAGTTGAAACGATTGGAGACTTGACTTTTGAGAAAAGAGCTAAATTATGCTACAAAACGTTTCTTACTATCCTCCTCAAAAACCATGGGTTGTGCATAAAAGGCCTCAGGTTTCACCCAGACTACCCATTCCTCAACATCTTCCACATCCATGACCTATGGAGGTTTCACAAAAAGGAGCCTGTGCCTTCTTCTACTACCTCTTTGAAAGCTTCACGATTGGCATAACCTTCAATGCAGAAAAACTCCTATCATATGTCGTTAAGAGCCAGTTTAAGGATGTTCCCCCCCCCCACTCTAAACATTTACTTACTATGCTACAATGGTTTGTCCCACATCACCAATGGACCAGATGGTTAACAACCACCGAAAAAGGGACTTACGTACTGGTAATGTTTCGAAGGCCAGGGTCTTTCCTACCACCTAAAGCGTCTAAGTTGCATGGATCAGTTATTGAACCATGCCCATATGCTTTATTCATGACTGGTACAAGGTTAACCCATCCAGCAGAAGGTGTGAAAGAAAACTCCGAACCCTTTATGCAGACACAAGAAGTTTGATGGCAAGAGCAAACGGCGTTGACCCAGACAAGATTCCATATTACGTAATGTGGAACATATCGGTATGGAGTAAAGACCATCCAGATGCATACAAATGGATTGAAGCAAATGGACAGTGGCTCTATGACAACTTTGATCATTGTGAAGTAGAAACATCAGATGATGATGATGATGCTAGATCACTCTGGTATTCAGAAGTCGTGAACATTTTGATCCATTCGAAGATGACCCGACACACCCTGATGCTCGCTGGAGTCCATGAAGAAGGCTAAACATTTAATGTTTAGTATAATAATATTTTAAGTGTGTTTTATTTGCTTAATTATGTTTAATATCTCTAGTATGTTCTAGTGTGGAATAATGACATATGCAATGATGTCATGCCTTAAATGATGGTATGCGCTTACGTCATAAAGACAATTATGTTAAAAAAAAGTAAGTATGCTTGTACTATAAGCTTGTGTGTTGTACCAAGGCTATAAATAGCCATATATCTTGCCATTGTAAGACATTAAAATCTGAAGTAATATATGTGTGTTTCTTATACTTCTCTCTCTACAATCTTCTCTCTATAATCTTCTTAAGTTTCTTCTACATATAGTCTAGTCTTCCATAGTTCTTACAGGTCTTCTATAGATCTGCACAACTCCTCCACCCTTTAGGGTAAAGGTGGGATATGTTTGCATTCTAACTCTCTCATACCCTGTCGGGGCGGAAATGGGTATGTTGTTGTTGGTGGTGGTAGTGGTGCATCGAGTAAAAACCGATCAAAACCGGCCTAAACTGAACCAAATGGAAAACCGATTTTGTTAAAGACACAAACCGGGATTTAAACTGAAGTGACTCGGTCGGTTTTGATTTTGCGTCGGTCGGTTCAGTTCTGTTTAAGCATGATTTTCTCAATTTTGACTCGAACCTATTGAAGTGAGCCGAATCGAAACCGAAAACCATAAATATAAAAAACTGAGAACCGAACCAGATATTGTCGGTTTTGTTTTGGTTGGACTGGTTTAACCCGATTTTTGACTCGATTCGGTTTTCGTTCAGTTTTTCTCAGCCCACTAAACTTAAATGAGTTTATTTGGGCTTAGGTGACTCAAAGACGTTGTGCTTCGAAAACTAAAATTTTATAGTAGTATCTTTAGTTAATTAATGTTATGTTACTTAGGTTTTAATTTGGAAGAGTTAAGTTAGTGCCATTAGATGCTCATATTATTTATGTAACTTGTGTTAGTGACGATATCATTAAGTTTTCAAGTTCCAGGAAAACAAAGGTGTTTTAAATCATGTTTGTCATGTTTCATGGTTGTTGTGACATCATCTTTTTTTTTAAACGGCGAGTTAGTACAATACTATAGTTAGTGATGCGATTTCATAGACTCTATCCAGAAGATAGTTCTACCAGTCTCGAATCGACCCATAACCTCACAGATTCTCACCTAGAAGGAAAACCCCCTAGAAATGAACATAATGAACAACGCAACATAACACATAGTTAATGAAATAATTTATTATCATTAACAAAATATCTGACTCGTAGGATGGTATGCCCTCAAATTAAATCAATAAGAAAAAGATTACATTTTGATGATATGACTTTATTTTTTTTTTCTTTTTTTCATAATTTATTAGTGAATCAAAAGCGAAGTTTGAAAATTCTATGAAATATCCACATATGACTTTCATGGAATATGGCTTTTTACAGAATTCTTAAATTATTATTTCTTTATATTATTCATTTCTTAATTATATAAAGAGGGAATTGTTATAAATATTTATTTATTATGTGGCTATCCACATTCCGTAACGTTTCAAACATTATGACTCACTAATGGTTGTACTTAATATATTGATGATTAGAGGCTTATATATACGGACTTGTATATATTGTAATGGGATGACTCTCAATGAAATACTTGTCTCGATTCTCTCTACTTTCTTCTCCTTCCATACATCAATATATGTGTTGCTATTAGGTCGTTGTTTCACAATACGTTATCAGCACGATAGTCTCAAGAAAGAGATAAAGATAAAGAGATGTAAGAAGAGATGTAAGTGTTATTGATGTGAATGTCAATGATTAAAGAAAAAGAAGTAAATTGGATGATCTACAAAAGCTCATAGTTTGATCGGTAATGGTATTGTGTTATAATCCATCTGATTATATTCAAGTATAATTACCATCGTCAATTTTAGATTTCTTATCATTGTGCTATAATATTATCATTATTGGTTATTTGGTTCACATGAACCAATATCTAATATAACAAGCATGTTTGTAAAATTAATTTAATTTGGTATATCTGAGATTGATTGAAAGAAGAAAAAACCATGGTATACGGTTTTATCAAAGTTAAGAGATACATAATTTTTTTATTTTTTATTTAAAGCAAACTCTATTGTAATTTACAAGAACATAAAAATGTTATTGTTGTTATCACATACATATATATTATTATGAACCTCAATTTCAATTATGATTCCCTCAACAGAATCACAATATCATAACCTCACGTTATGTTAAAAAAAAAACAAAAGAATAGTATGAACCTCAAGTTCTACTATGATTCATTAAAAAAAAAGAGAATCAAGTTATACTACGTTAAGGATAATCAAAATACAATAACCTCAAGTTATTGTTTTAATGTTCAATCATGATTCTCACAAAAGAATCAAATATAACATAACCTCAAAGTTATTGTTATTAAATTTTTGTTTTAGACATAAATTAATAATTAACATAACCTCAAATTATGTTACAATTTTATTTTTGAACCTCAAGTTTATATTTTACATCGACTCTTTAAAAGTCAAAATAACATAACTTTGTGTTATGAT
>BQNB010078386.1:0-30565 GCA_026074375.1 Tanacetum coccineum
GGAGCCATTAGAAATAGTAGGCCGTGAAGTTAAACGGTTGAAGCGAAGTCGGATTCCATTAGTCAAAGTTCGATGGAGCTCCAAGAGAGGTCCTGAGTTCACGTGGGAGCGTGAAGACCAATTCAAGAAGAAATATACACACCTCTTCACCGAGACCACACCGTCGTCAAGTACTGCATTGTGAGCCTTGAGGACAAGGCTCGTTTAACGGGGGAAGTCTATAACACCCTGTGTTTTCAAGTCTTTGACGACGTCGATAACTATGCTATTTATTTTTAGTATTGTACGCGTTTGCTTGTAATTTCATGAATTAAGTTTAAATCGCGTAAGCTAAAAATTAGCGTTCAATGTAAACGGGCATCAAACAATTAAATGTTTACATCAAGCAAGGGTTATATAATTATTTTGAGGATAATTATTAACTTTGTTCATTTTATTTTTATCGGATACGTAAAGTGTATACGTTTCGCGATAAATTGCGTTTAGGCACTCCCGGAACCCCAAAAACTTTCCTACGCTTCAACAAATACCCACTTTTATACCCAATACATAAAAGTTACATAAATATATCATGTATATCTTTGTTCCACCGAAAATCATGCATCATATACAAATATGTACATGAAAAATAAGATAAGGCTTCAAGTTGGTCAATTTCATGCCATGCTTCATTATGGCAACACCATACCTAGCATGCTTTGACTACTAACCATAACCATGACCATCCTTTGAACCATACCTTACCTGGTCTCTCTGAATACTTGCAAGACTTTTGGCCCTTGAAAGTATTATATAATCAGTAAACTAGCTAAGCTCTTACATTACCAAATAACACTTAGTAAAATTTTCACAATATTTCTCTCCCCATCTCCATATAAGCTACGGCAAAGGGCAAGCACTCTACCAAATCCATAGCAATTTTTATACAACCCATTCACACTTATACACATCCATTATAAGTTATTCTAAGGTGATCCCAAGCATTGGCTAACCTTTTTCAAGTATTAATCAAGAAAAGCAAGATTAGGGTTTTCTTAAGTGCAAGCTTTGGTTTCTAGTCTAAACACGGGTTTAGCATTTGTTTCTCATCATCATCATACCTCATAAGGTCTACTTGAACTCTTTATGTTCTTGCAATTTTCATTTATATGCATATGTTAATTCTTTATAGCTTTAAATCAACATTTCGGGATTGATTTTTAACATGTAAAAAGAAGTTTTTATTTATTTTCATCATAATGTACACTTTTATATATCTTATGATATTAATGATATCATGTTAAAGTGGTCACTCAAGTTATTTACACTCTTGGTTAGGTATAAATATGATTATGGATAAAACTAGTAAATTAGAGATTTCATAAGTAAAGTTATGATATTAAGTATTATCATGGATTTGTTAACCTTGGTAACTTGGAACATGAGGCACTATAGGACAATGGACATTTAATATAAGTCATGTTTTATAATTTATAGGATATATGAGACTTGTGGTAAATACAAAGTAATAAAGTAATAAAGAAAAAGTTAATAAATGGGTTAACAACGCTTAAGCAAACATTCTGTCCAAAATTTCAATTTTAACATACCTATTTTATATTTTTATACAGTTACTACAATTCTCGCCGATTCCGAAAGAAGTCAGAAACTTGTTAAACGGGTTTAATAACGAAAAGTTATGTTAAAACGAGGTTATACGTTAATAAACGAAGTCGTAAATGAATTTTTATAAACACTTTTTATAAAAAATTTAAAACAGCAAGTACTTGATATTTTTTAACAAATATACATATTTTTGGATTTCCAAAATGATAAGAATCGTAATTTTTTCAATTATACGAAGAGTTATGATTTTGCTGAGTTTACGACAATAATACTTTTTTAAAACATAGTTTTATAAAAGTTACGTAATTCATGACAGAAGAAAGGTATATTTTTGTAAACTCATAAAAATATAGGAAACTTCTCAAATAGAGTACGTCCTCGAACGAATCGTAAAAACGGAGCTATAACAACAAGCGAATTAAAATACTGACATTTACGGGTTTACGACGTACGGAATACGATATATGATTATAAAACTCAGTCTGATTGTGAACAGTAATAGTTTATGTTCACCAGTAGGTTTTTTTTTTTCTTTTTCGATAATTCAAAAATTTCAATTATGATAAACTCGTCTTAATACGAAAAGATGGACATAAGAAAGCGAGAATGGGTTTACAACGCGACAAAGGTACGCCAGTAGTTTACTAAAAACGGTAATTATAATCGTTTTTTAACTTATTAAACACAATTTTTCAAAACCATTAGTTGGTTGATTGAGCTTTAGTATAGAATATTATGTGGTTATCAAAGTACTATATTACTAGGAGTTTCATAAGAAGGCCTCTTCGGGATGGCGTGCGTTTGACGGAGTTGTTGGATTTACGATTAAAGTGTCCTAAACTCCCTCGAACGTCATGTCATGACATTTTAATTATGATCAGCTTACCGTAACGATAGTACGAGTGGTGGTAACAATATAAGATTTATATTCAAGTCCTCCGTACTTATACGACCTATGATTAATTTAGGTTGCATGTCGATCTTTTACGTGAGGCTTATTCTGCTGATATTTGGATTAATCCGAAGCTCCAAGGTGAGTTTCAATAGCCCCACACTTTTTTACAAGTTTTCTACTGATATACTAGTATTTGGGGTGGAAACATGCTTTGTTTTCAAATGGTACGCAAAGTATTGATTACATTGTTTGCCTAAGTACCGATAACCCAGTTAAGCCCCTTATCATGAAACTGTCAATTGCATAGGATGTAGTTGGGAATTACATTATGTGAAGCGCGAATGTTATTTAATAGATCTATTCGGGAACGACCTCCCGTTCGGGTGACTTGCTCTATCACCAAGAACGAACGATTTATAGATGTCGGGAATTTTAGATGTTTCTGGTTAGAACATCAATCATGGGCTGCTGAGCTAGCAATATTATGCGGAACAAGATCGTCGAGCTTCAAGTGTCCTGAGCTTAGTGTAAATGTAATCTAGTTTTTTGTGAGATCTGCATGTGCTTGCATTAACAATAAATATCTTGCGGTATCCTGCACATTAATGATTTTATTCAAACCTATCGGAAATTCACCAACAATTTTGTTGACGTTTTTAAGCAATGTTTTCAGGAGATCAATAGGCATGGGATGCCAAGGATGCATTGGGTTATATTTTGGATTGCACGCTTAAAGATTTAGGTGCATCATATTTGGGGAAATGTATTGTCAACTTTTGTAATATTCAACAATGAACAAGTAAAGCTATATGCTTTTGTACTAGATCTTTCAATTAAATCCAATGTATCATTTTAAACGACTTTTTGTGTCGTTCTTATATATCTTGTGCTATTGATCATGAAGTAACACGCCCCGGACCCTTATTCCGCTGCGACCCAATTTGGGGGTGTTACAACAAGCAAGTGAATAAGCTAACCAAAAATCTTGAAGAAGCTTGTGGATAAGCAAATAAGTCACAAGACTACCCTTAAGCTGGTTTTTAAGCTTGTTTTTAAGCTTGTAACCACAAAATAAGCTACAAACACAATAAGCTACAAAAGCTTGAATAAGCTATGAATAAGAGTTTAACCATTAAGCTACAAACTTTTAAAAGAAGGGGAAAAATAGACACGCTGAGGATGATTTCTAAGACAAACGTGGTGACATTTTTTCTAGACAAACCAAAATGTACCCTTATTAGATGAACAGAAAACCAAAGCAAGAGTAAAGTTTGGTAAGAGACCACTATGAATAAGCCCAAGATTAGCCCACGATCATAAACATAAAGATCTACTGTTTTGTTTTTAAAAACAATCCAATTTTGCAAATTTGCTACTAAAGATTTACTAAATGAAAACAAGATAAGCTAAATAAATAGATGTAGAAAATTAAGCCGAACAAAAAATAAGCACTAATAAGCGTAAAAAACGAAACCATAAAATCACTCAACCCACAACCTTGGCTCTTGATACCACATGTTAGATGATATCATTTCATCACCAAAAACACAAAAAAGAGAAAAGAATTTTAGAGAGAGAAAGAACTAGAAAGAGAGACAAAGAGATAAAATTGAAGATGGTTACTTGCACTAGAAAGAAAATGAGAAGCAACACCCTCTCCACACTTGGAGAGGGCTTTATATAGTTACAAGAGTGGACAAGCCATGTGGGCTTTCTTATGTTTCATTTGGGCCGGACCAAGCTAAGAGTAGGCTTTAAGCCTGATAACTAGGCCCTATTAGCTTAAGTGAATTTCCCGTAAACTATGTTTTACTTATACAAGGCTCGGGATTGATAATGATCATCACTTTACTAAAAACACGGCTAACAATCTCCCCCTAAGGGGTGGTTATTCAATTGTGGATCCTTCTTGTGACGTCTTGAGTCTTGGAGCCTTGTGTTCTTGGGAATTCCTTTTGAAGATCCTTCTGCATGCTTGTGATCATGGATCTTGATCTTTAACTTGATATCTTTTGACAAAATACTTATATTGTGGTCTTTGGCCATGATTTTTCTTGACTACTGAGATCTCTAAATCTTTATCCTTGAGTCATTATGCCGCCTTGCGATCTTGTGTCTCCACCCTCATGCTCAAGGTCTTGAAAGCTTGCTAACAATACCCATCAACATTTCCTTTAACATGATTACTTGTACCATATCATGGTAGGAGTAGTACTTGATCCACTTTTAAGATATATCTTTGTTATTGTCTGGCAATCTTGTCAAAAATGTTCTTTTGAGGAAGTGCTTGTTCATCAGAGATTGTGGAAGACTTTGAAACATGTGCTTGAGCTTTCATTATGTATTTATCTTTGGCGATTGAGCATGAGGTCTTGAATCTTGACTCGTCATGGACTAGAAGCTGCTACCGTCGGGAAAACCTGCAAGTATAGGTTAGAGATAAACATATATGGACGAAAGTGTCTTTGTCACTTCGTCGAATACGGTTGCAATAACCACGGTTCCCCGTTAATCAGTATAAATACTGCTTGTGATCAGGTAGAATTCAAAAGAATCTCCTTGATAGGGTTTCGCAGCTGCGCTAGCCGTTCTTATTACCGGAGCGTCTCAAAGCAGACAACACAATAAGAGTGAATCAGATAGTTATTATCTTCCTGATTGAGTCGTCAATTCATATTACTGGAACATAGTATTTATACATTGAATCTCACCA
This sequence comes from Tanacetum coccineum, assembly GCA_026074375.1. Lineage (NCBI taxonomy): Eukaryota > Viridiplantae > Streptophyta > Magnoliopsida > Asterales > Asteraceae > Tanacetum > Tanacetum coccineum. The sequence goes on from BQNB010078386.1 coordinate 5,214, forward strand.
TCGTTTCTTTCCCCAGTTGACACAAGAAGATTCACTAGAAAACTCGCAAGTCCACCTACCAAGAGCTTTTTTGATGTTGCTCAGAGAAGGATTACCATCTTCACTAGTGAATACTAAAGAGTATCACTCAGATGTTCCTGGCAATTAGACACAAATAATGCGTAGGACTTAAATGATACCTAAAATGATGAATAAAGAATGTACATACATTTTGTATACTTGGAATATGTGTCACCTAGTGAGATTTTTGATGGATCTCGATGCTCTAGACTCTATATAGAGCACATTTGTATTTGGTAATCGGAGGCTGGAGCGGACTGCCACCTTTTCAATATCAACGATCTCGGAATGAGAAAGCCGATAAAATGAGATGAACTCCGTGAGAAATGAAACAGAAATCTTTTGAGAGATTCTGAGTGGCTAGGGAGGGTTGTGCATTGCATCACTGGGCCCATGATGACTTGTCTTCAAATCAGAATCATCTTTGTGATTACCGATAGATTATTGCAAATGACACCGTTTCTGCCTAAGGTTGTATGGAATGAGCTTCTTTATCTTGCACCCTTTACCATTCAATTCTTTTTCATTCTACAACCCCTTCAATGTTAAACCAACGCGACCTCATTATCACCTTGTTGGATGTATCACTGGTGATAACCTCATGCATGGATAACATTCATCCAATCACACTTTACTCACTTTTTTTTTTCAATCCATACGAACCATAGAACTTCTACTCAATCTAGTGGAAAGATTCTGAGTAGTCCCTCCGTTCTGGCTTGATCTTGGACAAAATCCTAACCTTAACCGCCTTATAAACCCCGTACGAGACAACAGTTGTCGGTATTTGGTATAATCCATTTGTAGCCATCAAACCATTGAAAAATTCAAACAACGGTTTCGAGAAGTATTTATTACACAATTGAGAAGTTTTCTATATCCACCAAACTCCCACTACAACAAATTGCATCATATAATGAAAGAGTTTGCACATGCGAGGTTGGAAAACACAATAGATTGAAGATCGTAACCGTCATTCATCGTATGATCCACATTATAAAATCACTATTCTCCCCCTCAAAAATTGCAATGTGTTTACAATTTTTTGACAATTATTGAATAAAAAACAAGTTTAAAGTCCGGAATTCCACATAGCCTAACAAAATCTGGGGAAACAGGAATTGCAATGCAATATAGTTTTTGACAATTAATGAATTAAAACAAGTTAATGTTCGGAATTCACATGAGCCTAACTAAGTCTTAGGAGAATAGGAGTGTATGAAGAATGAATCATATTATTATACTCCCCCTCAATTATAGAATAGAGTGAAAACTTGGAGTGAGAGTTTGTTGAGTACACAATTTTAAAAGAATTTGAAATTTTCTTTTTGAAAAATTGTGCTCAACAGGAAAAATATATGAGATATATATTATTTACCATCATTTTCCTTAGTACTTCTCTTGAGCATTCAAAACTTTGAATATTTATATGACGTTGCTCAAGACCGAGAAGATATGAACTTCCTGTTGTGTTAGGATAAATGTACATAAATGAACATTTTCCTTTCTTCAGGGACCGAGTCCTAAGTTGACATTTACTTAGAAGTCGTAGAGAAAAAGTGAAAGGACATGTTTTGAAAGCATTTAAAACTCTCGCTCGAACTTCATTTATTCACCCGTGTTAATATTAATCAACATTTCTAAGTGCGTAAATGTTATCGATTGTTGAGAGTCATATCGGAGAAGATTATTTTTTTAATTTTGATATTTTTTGATTTTGTATTTTGCTTTTATAGGTTTTATATTTTTATATTTCGTTTTCTGATAAAATATATACAAAGAATTAATGTGATTTTGCAAGACGATCAAGTTCCTGAGGAGATCACCTGCGCATACCAAGGCGACGAACCAAATAGGTGAATCGATCTACTAGAAGGGCTTTGGTGAAGATGTCGGCCAGTTGGTAATCCATCTTGACAAAATACAGTTCAATCGTACTCTTTTCCACGTGTTCCTTTATGAAATGGTAGCAGACAACGATGTGTTTTGTTCTCGAGTGTTGGACCGGGTTGCAAGATATGGTTATGGCTGATTTCAAATCATAATAGATTGGAATCTTATTGAAGTGATAGCCATAATCTATTAACTATGTCCGCATCAAAATGACTTGGGCACAACAATTAGATAGAGACACATATTCTGCTTCTGCGATTGACAGTGTCATACAGTCTTGTTTCTTTAAGGACCAGCTAACCAGCTTTTCGCCTAAGAATTGAGCTCTACCAGAAGTACTCTTGAAGGTGTCCTTACATCCCGCATAATCAGCATCTAAAAATCCAGTTAGTTCAAAACCAGAATCCTTCGTATACCAGAGACCCATATTAACAGTTCCTCGGAGATAATGAAAGATCCTTTTATCCTCTTTAAGGTGCTTCTCGGTTGACTTAGCCTGGTACCGTGCACATAAACAAGTAGCATGTTCAATGTCCGGTCTACTAGACGTAAGATACATAAGGGCACCAATCATGCTACTTGTTTATGTGCTCGGTACCAGGCTAATATAACCGAGAAGCACATCAAAGAGGTTAAAAGGATCTTTCGTTATCTCTGAGGAACTGTTAATATGGGTCTCTGGTATACAAAGGATTCTAGTTTTGAACTAACCAGATTTTCAGATGCTGATTATGCGGGATGTAAAGACACCTTCAGAGTACTTCTGGTGGAGCTCAATTTTTAGGCGAAAAGCTGGTTAGCTGGTCCTCAAAGAAACCAGACTGTACGACACTGTCAACCGCGGAAGCAGAATATGTGTCTTTATCCGCTTGTTGTGCCCAAGTCATTTGGATGCGGACACAGTTAACGGATTATGGCTATCACTTCAACAAGATTCCAATCTATTGTGATTTGAAATCAGCCATAGCCATATCCTGCAACCCGGTCCAACACTCGAGAACAAAACACATCGCTGTCCGCTACCATTTCATAAAGGAACACGTGGAAAATGGTACGATTGAACTGTATTTTGTCAAGACGAATTACCAACTGGCCGACATCTTCACCAAAGCCCTTCCAGTAGATCGATTCACCTATTTGGTTCGTCGCCTTGTTATACGCAGTTTATCTCCTTCGGAACTTGATCGTCTTGCAAAATCATATTAATTCTTTGTATATATTTTATCAGAAAACAAAATATAAAAATATAAAACCTATAAAAGCAAAATACAAAATCAAAAAATTTCAAAAATAAAAGAATAATCTTCTCCGACATGCTTCGACAAATCGAAATAACAATTGGACCTTAGAAATGTTGGTTAATATTAACACGCGGTGAATAAATGAAGTTCAAGCGAGAGTTTTTAATGCTTTCAAACATGTCCTTTTCCTTTTTCTCTATGACTTCTAACGTAAATGTCAGCTTAGGTCTCGGTCCCTTGAAAAAAAAAGGATAATGTTCATTTATGTACAATTATCCTAACACAACAGGTAAGTTCATATCTTCTCGGTCTTGTGCAAAAAAGTCATCTAAACATTTAAAGTTTTGAATGCTCAAGAGAAGCATTAAGGAAATGATGGTAAATAAGATATAATCTCTATCATTTTTCTGTATGAGCACAATGTTTTCAAATATTTTCAAAAAGAAAATTTTAAATTCTTTCAAAATTGTGTGCTCAACAAACTTCCACTCCAAGTTTTCACTCTATTCTATAATTAAGGGGGAGTATAATAATATGATTCATTCTGCATGCACTCCTGTTCTCCCAAGACTTAGTTAGGCTCGTGTGAATTCCGAACATTAACTTGTTTTTAATTCACTAATTACCAAAAATTGTAAACACATATGCAATTCTTGGGGGGAGGGGAGAATAGTGATTAAAATGTGATCAATACGGATTAATAACATATATGATCTTCAATCTATAAGTGCGTTCCCAAACCTCTCATGTGGAAAACTCTTACATAATATAGTGCATATGTGTAGAGGGAGCTTTTTGGTAACTCTGGAAACACTCAATGTGTCTTAAATGATTTCTCAGACACGTTGACTGATTTTTTATCAAAATTCGTTTTATGGATCTTCATGGCAACTAACCCAAAGATTGAATACATTACCCCGACAAGACCGACCAACTGTTGTTTCTCAAGGAGTTATAAGGCGGTTAAGGTTAGGTATATTCGTTCCATGATCCAGCCAGAACCGGAGGGATCTACCCAGGAACACTCCATTAGATAGAGTAGAAGTCCTAGGTATGATTGAAAAAAGGAGTAAAGTAAGAATAAGGGAATAGTGCCGACTAAGATGGAGCTAGTGCTGGAACAAACCCAACAAGGTACTAGTCATGAAGTCTCGGTAAGCACTGAAGGGGTTGAAGAATGAAAAAGAATTGTAAGGATAAACGGTGAAAATAAAGAAGCCCTCCATACAACCTTAGGCAGAAACCGAGTCAATACATAATCTATCGGTAATCACAAAGATGATTCTGATATTAAAGACTGTCATCATGGACCCAGTGATGCAATGCATAACCCTCCCTAGCCACTCAGAATCTCTCAAAAGATTTTTGTTTCATTTCTCATGGAGATCAACACGTTTCTATCGGCTTTCTCATTTCGAGATCGTTGATATTAAAAAGGTGGCAGTCCGCTCCAACCTCCGATTAACAAATAACAAATGTGCACTTATAGAGTCTAGAGCCAACGAGATCCATCAAAAATCTCACTAGGATACAAATTCCAATATAAAAAATGTCGTACATCATATTACAACATTTGGTATCAATAAGTCCTATGCATTATCCTTTTGATAATTGCCAGAACATCAGAGTGATACTCTTTAGTATTCACAGTGACGATGGAAATCCTTCTTGAGCCAACATCAAACAAGCTCTCGGTAGGTGACTTGCGAGATTCTAAATGAATCAAGCTTGTGTCAACTGGAAAGAAACGATGGTGCGATTTTATACGAATCAAACTTGTTCCAGTAATAGTAACTATCTGATTCACTCTTACCGTGTTGTCTGCTTTGAGACGTTTCGGTAACGAGAATGGCTAGCGCAACTGCGAAACCCTGTCAATGAGATTCTTTTTAATTCTACCTGATCACAGGCAGTATTTATACTGATTAACAAGGAACCATGGTTATTGCAACCATATTCGACGAAGTGATAAAGACACTTTCGTCCATATATGTTTATCTTTAACCTATACTTGCAGGTTTTCCTGACGATAGCAGCTTCTAGTCCATGACGAGTCAAGATTAAAGACCTCATGCTCAATCGACAAAGATAAATACATGATGAAAACTCAAGCACATGTGTCAAAGTCTTCCATAGCAATCTCTGATGAACAAGCACTTCCTTAAAAGAATATTTTTGACAAGATTGCAGGACAATAACAAAGATATATCTTAAAAGTAGATCAAGTACTACTCCTACCATGATATGGTACAAGTAATCATGTTAAAGGAAATGTTAAGGGATATTTTTAGCAAGCTTTCAAGACCTTGAGCATGAGAGTGAAGACACAAGATCTTAAGGTGGCATAAAGATTCAAGGATAAAGATTTAGAGATCTTAGTAGTCAAGAAAAATCAAGGCCAAAGACCACGATATAAGTATTTTGTCAAAAGATATCAAGTTAAAGATCAAGATCCATGATCACAAGCATGCGGAAGGATCTTCAAAAGGAATTCCCAAGAACACAAGGCTCTAAGACTCAAGACGTCAAGAAGGATCCACAATTAAATGACCACCCCTTAGGGGGGAGATTGTTAGCCGTGTTTTTAGTAAAGTGATAGTCATTATCAATCCCACGCCTTGTATAAGTAAAACGTAGTTTACAGGAAATTCACTTAAGTTAATAGGGCCTAGTTGTCGGACTTAAAGCCCACTCTTAGCTTGGTCCGGCCCAAATGAAACATAAGAAAGTCCACAAGGCTTTTCTACTCTTGTAACTATATAAAGCCCTCTCTAAGTGTGAAGAGGGTGTTGTTTCTCATTTTCTTTCTAGTGCAAGTAACCATCTTTAATTTTCTCTTTTTGTCTCTCTCTCTCTCTAATTCTTTCTCTCTTTAAAAATCTTTTCTCTTTTTTGTGTTTTTGGTGATGAAATGATATCATCTAACACAACTTTAGTGCAAGATACCCTTAATACACCCCGTTGAGCCATTCTTTTCATTTTTGTAACCCAATATATATTGTTTCGTAACACCTATTGCCTAGCCTACCTTGTAGTTTCTTAGTCCATGATCGTGGAGTTACTGGTTAATTTTGGTTTCACTAGTAAAAGTTACGAGTTAAGATAGAGGGTATTTGAAGAAAAAACAGGTTTTAAAGATAGTTGATCTCAAGTAGGGGGTGATCATGTATATATGTGTCTATATGGTGATTCATTTGTATCCTTGTCTTGTAAAAAAAGAAAAAATAGAATAAAGAGGATGCAAGCAAGTGTTTATTAGTTTGTAACAGCTGATCATCATTATAAATCAACTCTTATGTCGTATTGTGGCAGTATTTCCGCCTTGTTCAGCTGGCGATGATTCCGTCTTTATAAACGGGTAGTTCTTATAAACTCGTAACATTTTTATCTCTCCTTTCTATTATAAGTCTATCTGTACAATGAGGGCATTGTACATCTCAAGTGGGGGAAGGGAGATAGAAATGAGGTATTTGGTGAGATTATGTGCTAAATTGGCCTAAAATTTTAAAAAAATTTAGCACATAATTTTTGTTCATTGATGATGAAGGCCGAGTTAATGCGAATTTCTTGCCTAAGTTATGGAGATTATGAGGCATTTCACTATATTTCATATGCATTAACTCGTGTATTATGAAGACCCCTTAACTTTTGACCCTCGTTTTTACCTTATGGGATTTAAATGCGACCAGTGACGGGGAGATTGTGAACTTAGGAAACTATTTGTTTTGTGTTTTTATTTAACACCAATTAATGTGCACCCATACCTAATCACTAACCTTTGGTTTTACTCGAATGGGGGATTGAATGCAATCATGTATGTATATTCCATCGTTATAGATGCGTATATGTGGTTTTGTCGCCCTTGTTAGTGTAACGCTTTTGGTGAAAGATTAGAAGATCCATACCCTATATCATTCTCGATCCTAACCCTTGGTTTTGCTCGAATAAGGGAGTGAGCAATCATACATGTCTCATCCGTCGTTACGAATGTGTATGTGTGGTTTTGTCGCCCTTGTTGGTGTAACGCTTTTGGTGAAGATTGAATTTAGAGAATGATTCACCCTATGATCCTGTGTGAGTCAACCCATTTGCCTTTTAGAACAGTTGCATCTAGACTCTAATGGTGGAGATTAGTATCCTTGCCAAGCTTATGATAGAAAACTCGCCATGACTGAGCAGTTAAGTGATCACCAAAAATGAAACACATAGATTAGTGAGAGTATGAGTGTGATTCGTTTTTCCTTTTCGTGAGGTGCTCGGTTTAGAATTTTCTAGCATAGGTAATTTTTAAATTCATATCTTCCTGGATAACTAGGGAGATATCTTTTTGAGAATTATTTAAAAGGTTCTACTTGAGGGCAAGTAGAAGTCATGTGGGGGGATATTTGATAACATCAAATATTTAATACTTTTTCGTATCAATTACTGCGTTTATTGCCTTGCTTTATATCATTTTTATATGAATTCGGTATTTAATTTATTTATTTTACGAATTTAGGTAATTAGAGGCATTGGAACGGAAAATGGAGAAATATGTGCAAAAATAGTACCAATACTAATCTATTTAGTAGAGGTGTTAAAATTCAATGAAGGGCTACTAAAATCCTACAAGATGCAACCTAAAAGTCGAATGAAGAATAGTATCACTACTATATTATTTAGTAGGGGTACTATATTTTTAAAGATTAATGATGTCGAGTTAGAAGCTTAGAAGATATTACGGCGTAACGTCCCGCAAGAGTTACACCATAATCAGTTATTAATTACGAAGATTTGGTGCTGACGAGGCATTACGGCGTAACTATTGTTATGGAAAAGATATTTATGCTGACTAAGGGTTACGGCGTAACGGGACTATATAATTACGCCGTAACATATTTTTACTCTACAAGATAGAAGGCCACGTCAGAAGGCTTACGGCGTAACGTGGTCGATGCCATTACGCCGTAATGATGACTCATCACATGAACGTTTTATGTTCAAAAGTTATGAAGTTTCATGAATTAATTATAAACCACAAGAAATATGAGAGACCAAACTCGCCTAAGTTCCAAACTTCATATTTTAGTATAAATATGGTTCGAATGAATCATATTATTCGTTCGTTCATGGTTCAGCCGACAAAAGAGAAAAGCGGAAAAAAGAGGAGGCTACCTGCCTGCTTGGTGTAGGGCAAACCCTTCGGGGTTTGCCATGGCGTTCGACTAGAGGATCGAGAGCATTAATTCAGCACAGTTTGTAATCATACTTCAATTTATTTTGGTCAATCTAATTCAATTATTATTTTGATTTAGCAGATCTTACGGTTTAATTTATTGTTGCTATGTTATTAATTGTGCTTTATTATTTGTTCTTGGCATCTAATTATTTAATTATCTTTTGGGTTATTAAGTTATGATCTCGTTGTTTTATCGCTTTCTTTATGTAGTGCGTTTAAGTGATCCTTGTGCCCTTAGTAAGTATTAAGTTGAGGTTGTGAGAACTCTTGGTGTATCATGACTTACCACACCAAATGATTTCTATTCTTCCAATTGAAGGACCAATCTTCATTAGTGGGTCGACCAGGGACCCCTTAACATTAATACCTGTTAGGAGTGCAAGATAATATGGAGACCACCTACTTAGGATTAAGCGTATCTCATAAGATAAGTGGCTTTAAGATTGCGACAATACATTGTACTAGAGATCATTGTAATTAATTGCATTCATCCTTTCTAGTTGTCCACCACTATACCAATTCCCTTTTCGACAAGCAAGGCTTACCACCAAACAATTCACAATGTTCTCAAAAACCAAACATGCTTTCTTTCTTGCTTTCTTAGGTAGAATAATAAAATCAATTGGACAATTAGATACACAAACCATTCTTTGGGTCGACACCCGTACTTACCAATCACTACACTATACACGATAGGGTACACTGCTCTTTAGTGCGTAGGAATAGTCGAGGTAGTTAGAGTTTTATAAATGTAAAACATGATGTAGTTTTTATTTAAAAGAAATTACGCATCAGTAAAACAGTAATTGAAGAACCAAATGAATTCAAACTTGAAAACAAAATTAGATCTCAACTGGCTAAACATACTCACTGTTTTTCAGTTGATAAAACAATATTCTATCTATGAATATAATCTGGGATAATCAAATCTTGAATAGAAACCAAATTTAAATCAGTTTCTAACCTTTATACATACCAAACGGGCCCTGAGTTTTCGAAAATATATTGAGCCACTTTCTTGAGACGCATCTGTTAATGTTTCAGTTGCGCCAAGAGTATTTGACTATATTTACTTAATTAGTTTTATCAAGTTGAACCCACAATTTATGAATATTCAAAATTATTTGTGTTATACATTTTTGGAGAGTCAGTTAAAAGTGAGGAGGTAATTACAAAGATCGTCCCTATGGTTATACCCAAATTGCACGTTTCGTCCTATTTTGACGTTAATTACACCAGACGTCCTTTTAGTTGACCCAAATGGGTTGATCGGTCCTTTGACCCTAACACCATCCAGAAATTCGTTATGTTTTCCTCTAGTCAGGGGTATAATCGGCACTTCACATACTTAATACCCCAAGGACCATGTTCGCAACCTTTTAAACTCAACTTTTTCTTTCTTTCTTTCTAACGGTTGTGTGTGATCTAAAGCACATAAAACCAAAAGTTGTTTCCACCAAAAACCGCCACCCGTATGAGATAGAACCCTAACTGCCAATGATTAAACAAGATGGTTAGAGGTGAGTGGTTTGTTGATTGTTTAATAAGTGTTTAGTTACTACTATGCTTTGTTTAAATGATGTTTAGCTTGTTCAAGTATTTTGTGTATAATAATACTGATACGTCTTTTGTTTTTTTTGTTATTTGGTTCAATAATAAGTTTGTTTTCAATGAATGCCATTTTTGATAATGGAGACTGGTTATATGCCTTTGTTTAGTTAGTAATGGTCTCTGGTTATATGCCTGCCTTTGTTTAGTTACTAGTGTGGTAATGGTCTCTGGTTATATGCCTTATTTGTTCTAGTTGAATGGTGAACGTAAAGAAATACATGTTTAGTTACTAGTGTGGTAATGATCTCTTATGTATTCACTTTTTGCCATATTTGTAGATGTCAAGGGAAAGGGGAAGACAATTATAAAAGGTTAGTTTACAGCATTGTTCTGCTATAATATTGGCCTAATTGACTCTCTATTATGTTTGATTTTTCGTTATCATTGTAGATGAAAAGCAATAGTTAACAGGAATTAAGGAGGTGGATGATCTTGAACAAAGGATAAAGAATTTAGAAGCAATTTTTTCCCACTTAAGAGATAAAAACCTTAAGCAGAAAGGTTAGTCAGTTAAGGTTTTTGATACATTTTAGTATGATGTGTTTGAGTATGATTTTTAATGGTAGTTATACATCTTTGTAGAAGTGGTAGTTAAATTAGAGGATGACAAATCTTCAGATGATGACACATCTAAGGACTCACAGGATTATCTGTCAGAAGATTCTAATGAAGATTTGATAAACTTTCTGTCTAGTCGTGATCCTCAATGGCAATTCCCTAAACAGAGTCATGAAGAAGACCCCTTGCCAATTGATGTCCCTATGCAGACTGAGGAAGAAGATCCATTGTCACTTGAGATTGTCTACCCAATTCAAGAAATTGCTTCAAGTTCTAGTGATACGAGTAGAAGAGGTGGACTACGATATGGTCTTAGATCATTAGGACCCATACAGGAAGAGGTAGTTATGGTCAAAGATGGATATTCTGGTTCTAGCAGAAAGAGAAATTCTTAAGTTTCTCGCTCAAGATATGTCTTTTGGTTGGTCTGCAATAACTCTTTTATATAATTTATTATATGCACTCAACTTTGGATTCTATGCACTGAACTATGTGACTTGGTATTGTATATAAGCCTTGAAAGGATTCTTTTGTAACTTTGTTCATGTTATATTAGATGATGATGTTTAGGAAATGCATAAGTGCAATATGCAAATTGCAGTCAAGCTGCAGGGCATTTGAATGGCATATTTAAACACTCACTTATGCAGTCAAACTGCATAGCATTTGCAATTGAAGTTTGACTTTAGATAGTCAAATTGCAAATGGTAAATGGCATTTGCATTTGAATGGCATGACCATTTGGATTTGCAGTTTGGAGTTTGCACTCTACAAAATACATATCCAAACACCTACTTATTTAGTCAAACTGCATTATGCAAATTGCAGTCAAACTGCATAGCATTTTCAATTGAAGTTTGACTTTAGATAGTCAAACTGCAAATGGTAAATGGCATTTGCATTTGAATGGCATGACCATTTGGATTTGCAGTTTGGAGTTTGCACTCTGCAAAATACATATCCAAACACCCATTTATGCAGTCAAACTGCATTATGCAAATTGCAGTCAAACTGCATAGCATTTGCAATTGAAGTTTGACTTTAGATAGTCAGACTGCAAATGGTAAATGACATTTGCATTTGAATGGCATGACCATTTGGATTTGCAGTTTGGAGTTTGCACTATGCAAAATACATATATTTTTTATAAGCAGTTAAATGGAAATGCAGTCAAAAGCATATATATCTTATAAGCATTCAAAATACAGAGTCAACAACCCAAATGTGATAGTTATACATCAAAATACAAATACTAAAGCAAGTAAAAAGTTTCTAAACACCAATATATAACATATCGGGTCATGGCTTCCTCTTTCGTGTGGTTGAAGGTGGTGGAGCATTAGGATCATTAAGAGCTCTTAAACCAAGCACACATCCTGTCATAGCTATTTTCCTGTACCCTCTTGGAGTAGCAGGTTGTGCATTGGAAGTGGATGTAATGAGAGCTCTGAATCTTGTAGAAGCAGTGGGAGCTTTTGATCTTGTGGAAGTGAAAGTAGTGGGTCTCTCCTTAAACATCCTAATCTCAGCATCACTGAGTGGATATTTAACATGATTAAACAAGACCAAATCTTCATCACCAAAAAAAACTTCATCACTAGAATCATCTTTATTACTAGATACTTCAGCTTTAACAACTTCTGCCTCCTTAGCCTCTTTTATCTTTTTTGCCTTTACCAACGTATTAAAATCCTCATAAAGCTTTTTGATTCTGTTTTGAAGATCAAGAGCATCAACCAGTTCAACACTTGCCTTCTTAGTCCCCTTCTCAGATACCATCAGCTTTGACTTTCCCTTCTCAACAGCATCAACCAAATCATCCATTTTTCCCTTCCCCTTATCAGGGCCGTCTTTAGGGGAGTGCGAGAGGTGCCATCTCACAGGGCCACCGCTAGACGAGGGCCTCCAAATTTCATACCCTTCTATTATACTTCAAGCATATAACACATGTTTAAAGTCTCAGGCATATAACACAGTCACATGCTTATAAGGCAACAAATACACTAACCTTTTGCAAGTTCTGCTTCATCTTTGTAGAATGTGTTATATATATATATCCTCGAGTATGATCTAAGAATATGAATCATTCAACAACCAATTCATCTTGCCATATTTAGGAATCACATACTCCATTACTTCGTTAGTAATTTTAACTTTTTCCCAATCGATCTCTTTCATTTTTGTATCTAACAAACAACAAATTAGGGCATTAGAGCAAACCAACATTCAAACAGAAATTAGGGCATTAGGGCAAAAACACATTCAAAAAAAGATAAATACTCACCTTAATAAAATGTCAGAGCGAGTGGCAACAATGATCCGATAGTAGTTGTTGGATAAGAATGATCGGTGTTACGAGATTAAAATAATCGGTGTCCGAGAGTAGTAGTGTAAAATGGCAGGAATAAAAAGCGCGGAAACGGGATCATGGTTTAGAAAGAAAGAAAGAAAGAAAAAGGTTGCAAACATGGTCCTTAGGGTATTAAGTATGTGAAGTGCCGATTATACCCCTGACGAGAAGAAAACATAACGAAATTCTGGATGGAGTTAGGGTCAAAGGACCGGTCAACCCATTTGGGTCAACTACAAGGACGTCTGGTGTAATTAACGTCAAAATGGGACGAAACGTGCAATTTGAATATAACCACAGGGACGATCTTTTTAATTACCTCTAAAAATAATCAACTCTTATTTTAGGCATTAACTACGTCCTTTGGTTAGAAATGACAAAGGATTTAACGAAAATTTATGTCAGCATTTAACGAAATTTTCTCTTATTACTATATATATCAATTACGGTGTGTAAAATGACATCGTTTTACACCGGCCCACAAAGACAACCCAAAACAGAAAGCACCGGCCTAAAATGAAAACAGAAAGCATCGGCACCAAATTGAATAAATAAAAAAATTACAAAATGAACCTTCAAACTATTCAAAAATTTAAAAAACTACCTTAAACTTCTAGCTATTTACGACAATCTTATATAACAAAGTTTATTAATCAAGTATGTAACGTATATCTATCGATTCATTCGTAAAAAAACATACCGTTGAAAAGATCTTTGAATTGCGAATAAAACGAGCCATGCTTCTAACATACGTATAATTTTATAAAAAATGTTAAAAGTTATATATATATTTTTGAAAAAGAAACAGAACTTTCAAAATACACCCTTAAACTATTTAATAACTTTAAAATAAACGACATGGGTCAAAGATGTACAATTATATGAAAGTTTGAATTATATAAATAGCCTTATACTTTTTGCTATTTATGACTTTTTTATATAACAAACTTTGTTTGTCAAATATCTAACAAATATCCAGCAACTTATTTGATAATAAATATATCGATGAGTAGACATCTGGATTACGAACAAAACGAGCCCAATATTGATATGCTTTTGAGATATGTATGATTTTATAAAAAAAATTGAAAGCTTAATATATAATTACCATATACTTTACTTCTTATGATAACTACCATATACTTCTTGCTATTTACAGTTTTTTTATACAACACACTTTTTTTATCAAATATCTAAACTTTCTTTTTCAAATATCTAACAAATATCCAGCAACTTCTTTGATAAGAAATATACCGACGAGAAGACCTCTGGATTACGAACAAAACAAGTCTAACACTAATATGCTTTTAAGATACGTACGATTTTATAAAAAATGATAAAGTTTAAGATATGTTTTTTTGGGGAAAATAAAAGCTTTGAAACACACATTTACATATCTAATAACTTTAAAAATTACCTTAAAGTTTCTTTGAACGAACCGCTATATAATTTTTTTACACCTTTACATATCGAAACACACCTTTACATAACAACTCAAACTACAAAAAAAATTATATAACGTTAAAAGGAAAAATTTAAGTTAAACTTTCGACAAACTAAAATCGGCTACATAAATCTAGCAGAAAATGTTTCTGACAAACGAAAAATATAGAAACTAAGTCAAAAACAGCCCTGTCACAACGCACGAACACTAAACATCTCATTTCTCTCAACCATCATATTTTCTCTCTCATTCATATTTTTTATCTTCACATTTTATCTTTTAAATGTAACACACACATGAACTACATAACACTCACACAATTGTTTGTTTGTCTCTCGATCTGTCTTAAATATGCTCTGCACTAAGAGCATCTTCAATCCTTCTACCTTCAAATAACTTTTTGGTTTTACCATATCATTTTCTTTTCATTTTTGTCATCAAAAAAACTGTACTTATACAGAAGTCCTTCAATGCAAAAAAGCTATTCAAAAGCTTTTTACGATAAATCAAATTTATAAATGCCACCAAATTTTATGTCTCAAAGACTTGTGATCTACCAAGTTTTTCTTTAAAAATATTTTCATCAAGTCTTTAGTGAAATGCAAAAAAAAAAAATTAAAAAGTTTTTTCAAATTGTAATAAGTCATTGCTCAAGTTAGCAAAGTCCCACAAGACAAGGATTTTAGGTGTTTTGCTGCAAGTCTTGCAAAGAAAGGTGTGGGTTTTTATCTTACGCGCTTGATTAAATTTACAATAATAATATAATTTAAATATACAATATAATAGTCGGGCACTTAGGCTAAGCGACTGAGCTTGGGCTTGCGGGTCGCTTGAGCCTGGGCTCGCGCTTGGCTATGGCTTGAGCTATATTTTTTTAATTTTTCTTTTAGAATGGGCTTTAACATATTTTTATTTGGTCCGCCAAAGATTGACTAAACCCGTCTTAGCTATTTTTCACGTATATACATATCAAATCGTTATTTAGTGGGTCACAACAAGTATCAAATAATTATAAAACGACACAGTACACAAACATCCCGCCGCGAAGCGCGAGTTTGCAAACCTCGTTATATACACATTTGTATGTAACTATGTCAAAATTTATAAAGACCACTTTTCTTGGTCATTTCAAAATAACAATTGTTAAGTTCTCTAAAAGTTTTTTAATCAAAATGAATTCAGCATTATTTGTTAGAAATTATTTTACAATATCTGCAAAGTAGAATTTGCTCTTTTTATTTTTTTGCTTTAAGATACAAATAAATACAAATATATACTTGTTTTTAAATATAAGATCCAAGAAAGGTCCATTTATGGCCCACAAAGAGACAGTGGAAATAATATATGATATTATGTTAAACAATATTAGTTATTATACCTTTATTATTAACCATGAAGATTATTCCCCCGATGAGAGTTTATTGCAACCCGAAATACCCAGTGGACCTGATTTGACCCGATCCATCACCCTATTTCTCGTTCGTTACTTCGTTGTTTCAGTTACACGTAAACAGACACCTGTACCATCATCAGATACAAAGCATAAAAAAGACACACACACACACACCAAACAAAAAACACACACTACCGACTATTTTCTCTCTCTCAAAGACGCATGTTTTCTCTATCATATGGTTTCTTTGGTTTCTGTTAATTAGGGTTCGGTGGTGGGAGTGTCGCGATTGTCGCTTTTCATAATTGAAGAAGTGTATTGTTGGGGATTTGCATGGTGGGAACAACAAGGTAAATTGAAAACATTTAATTTTCGAATTTGGATTTTGTTATAATTTAGGGGTTTTGCTGATTTGTTAATCTTGAAACTTTTGTATGCAGTTTCTTTTAAATTGTAGCCGGACTTTTATGCAGAATTTGAAAGATTGAATTTAATGTTATATGGATATGGTGGATATGAACTTATATGTGATTTTGATGATTGATAGATTGTTAAAATGACTTGCTTATACTTTGGGCTTATGCTTCTTTGATGCCACCGATCATTTCGTTGCTGCTATCCATGGCGTGTGACAATAGTGACGGGTGTGTGACGATGGTGATAGGCTTATAAGCTGTAAAATAAGCCGAAAGATAATTTATCTGACTAAAGCTTACTGTGGCCCATATTCTGGCAAGACAGTGTTGTTCCTGCTTAAAATTAAGATTTACGGTGTGGGCTTGCTTATATTTTAGGCTTATGCTTCTTCGATGCCACCGATCATTTTGTTGTCGTTATCCGTAGCGTGTGATGATAGTGACAGGTGTGTGACGATGACAATAGGCTTATAAGCTGCAAAATAAGCCGAAAGATAATTTAGCTGCATATACATTATATCAGACCATGGTTTACAAATGGCTTCGATATTGATAGATGGTAAAAGGACGATGCCAACCCACATTTGGCTTATGTTCTGCAAATGTGCGTTGCTTATTGTGCTTTTTATTAGTTTTTATGCGATTAGAACGATGGTGATACCGTTTGTGAGGGGTTGTGATGAGTACAAATGGCTTAGATAGTGAGTTATGTAATATGGTAACTGAGGCGATGATGAATTTTTTCTGCGTTTACTGTTTTGGGAGGCGTAGTTTACTGAAACCCGTATCTTGGCAGGGCGGCCACATGGTCGTAGCCGTTACGGGTTTTTGATGTCGCCTTCACACTCACAGGCATGGGCCTATTTTATGCTGATGCCCACATACATAGTTACAAAGAAACAACATAATCTGTGTGTCTTTCGACAAACACAAGGTCTTATTGTTTCTTTTTTTCCAAAAAAGGCAGCCTAACGTAATGCAGTATATGCATTATATTAAGTTTGCTTTCACAAGTTTGCTTTCACAGGTAAGCCGATGATGACAAAGCGTTTTGTTATATTAACGCTAAATTGAAGCGACTCACTAATTTCGACGTTTTTATCTCTTAACAGATGAAGCTAGCGGAAAAGTGGGGTACAACTGTTGTTTTCATTGGACTTTTTGTTTTATTTTGATCTTCAAATTTACCTAACCTTTGAAAACTCAAATTTAATTGTGTACTCATGATTATGAAAATACTAATCGAGTTTGTATGCAGAAAATATTGAGTTTTCGTTGTTGAACATACGTCATTCATTATATGTTAATGTCATGTATGGCTTAAACAGAAGTTCTAATTTAGTCTTTTTGTTTTATGTTTGGATTTGCTGAAATGAATATGAGGGAGTTTGGGATTTACTTATTCAAGTACTTATCTGCTTATTTAGTTTTTTCTAGAGGGTGTTTGATATGGCTTATTTTTTAAAATTAGAAATAAGTGGTTTAGAAAATATTGATCCAAATTTCTTATTTTGTATAAAGAAGCCACAAGACTGATAAGCGTTAAAAAAAGAGTATTATGAACCTGCTTATTGGAAATAACTCATAGCTTGTAATAAGATCAGGTAGTTCGGATGATCCAAACACGTAAAATTGTTGATCTGCTAATAATAAGCAATATCGAACATCCTCTTAAGCAAGCCTCATATGATATTTAATATACATAATAGCATCCTGTATCGACGGAGGATGATTCAGAGGATGACTCTTATATTTTAGTATATGATTGCATTGTTTCAGGCAAGCAAAGTTGCAAATGAGGCTCTTGAAATCCCTTAACGGGGTGGAGCAGGACATCTCCAAGTTATGCGGGTATTTCTTATGTTTAATATCTAATTCTATACAATTCAATTTAGTCGTCAACCATTGTAAAGCTTTTGCAAAATTTATAAATCAACAAATATATTTTAGGCGAACATTATAAGCTCTTAACTTAGAAAAAATAGAATACTATACCTTATTGACTCCTTGGACCATACCCGCTGGACCATACCCTCTGAACCGTGATCCCTGAACCATAAGCCCTAAAAAACATCAGCAGCTACTGCCAAAGTTGACAAGTGACGGCTTAAAAAAGATTTCAGTAGGATACTGGGTCAAAAGGCGAATTTTCCATGTGGGTTGGATTGAGTGAACCATTATCACACAGTCATTTTCGTATATCCAAACACTCCATTTGTATAGACGAAAGAAAAGAATCAGCCACACACCATTGTAATATAAATTCTTTCGTTTGCAGGTGACGACGCCATTTCTTTTTAAGTTGATTCCTGTGGTTGTACATCTTGGAGTATTATTGCGCTGGTTCTCACCTGAATTTCCCACAGAGGTGATCTACTTTCCTCAATGAAGTTTTACTAGCAAAATCCGATAGGTGTTATGATTAATGTAGAATGTCACGAGTTTTGTTACTGTATCTGTAGGTGGTGAAGAGGGAATGCTGAACAAATCACCGAGTTGGCTGTTTCAATTGGTCATCCTCAGATGGCAAGTGTAGGGCTGTTTCAAGTGCAGCTATGCAGACACTTGGCGTCACACAACACAACAGGCATGTCAAAATCTTCTTTACCAGTAAGCAATTTAAACAAAATGACCAGTCCAAATCTGTAGACATCAGTTGCCTCACATGAATACGTTTTTTGAGTTTAGATTTCTATAGATTATTGGATTCTGATGCCATTGTGTAGATAAACGAGTCTCCATTTGTGGCGTATTTCATCTGCCCATTGTAACAAACATAATTATAAGATTAGTTGAAACTTAAGAAGCAAGTGGCGATATGCGAAATTGAGTTGTTAGGATAATTGGAGATAAGATGTATAAAATAAAGATGAACGATAAAAAGATATAGGCTTTAACTTATGGATACATATGAAATTTGACCAATGACCTTTGCAAAAGGCTTGACTATAGCAGGTGAGTCATGGACAAAAGCGAATGATACTTGATACATTTAAATGCATATAATTATGCAGAAAGTATATGCTTGCTTGATGCCTATTAATAGGATTCAATGTTATGATGGTGAAAATTTTTTAAGACACTTCGTGGCTTAAAACATTAGTAGTCTTTAAGAAATTAGTAACTCTTAAAAAGTGATGGTATTTGAGAGATAATGCTATTGTATCTGCATATTTAGCTTTTTTTGTGATGTTCTTACAAACCAGATTATGTGGGCCACGAAGTATAATCCAAACAAGTCTTACCAATCTGCTTGACCAATTGTCAAATAGCTAAAGTATGACTTACATTGTTAGCTTCTCTTTTGAAAGGTGTGGGAGCTGATTAATTTGCAATTCAGAAAATCATATGTGGGAGCAGATGAAAAGATGAATACAACACAAATCAGAAGTAAGAGCCAATGGACATGGGCGCATTTACTTGCATAGCTACACACATTGCAATAACCATGAAGGTCTTAGAAAGAAGGAACCAAGGATGGTCATTGATCAAGATATGAGAGATGTAAGTAATGATATACTGATATATGCTATCTTCTAAATAAAGAATTATAGGTAGCTTATGTAACAAACAAGTAAATGGTTGTCACTTAGACTAATGGTTTAGTACTTTAATTTTTTAAGTTTTTAGTACTTAATAATTATTTTTTTATCCCTTTGATAATTTCCTATGGTTGATTGTGTGTGGCCTGCCAAATAAGCCCATGAAAAAGGTAGTATTTTTGGTTTTGGGTGGTGATTGTTTTGTTATTAGTTTTGTTGCAATTATGTTCCTACCACCATTGCAAAAAACTGTGCTCAAGACCACACACGTAACGCAAAATTACATAACAAAGATCGCCACAACGAAGACGGAAAACTCCACGCTCCGCAGCGAAGCGCGGGTTAAATACCTTGTTTAGGTAATAGAAGGCCCGCTAAAAGCACGACAATTGGCCCACCAATCTTAATGCCTCATCTTCCATAAATAGTGATTAGTACTCTTAATTTTTTTTGGAAAAAGGGACAATCCCTGGGAAAAAAAACAATTTTTTCTTACGAGTATCATAAAAGACTAAGAACAAAATTTATTTATCTTTAAGAATTTCAATCCAACTTCACCTACTTACTCATTATTAACCATGGTGATGCATTGGTGACATTGATTATCTTATTAAGTTTTGGTGTGTATTATACTACTCTTTTCGTCTTAAAATTATTGTTCACAGACAAAAAACACACAGTTTAAGAAAAATATAATTATTACTGATTTTTCTTTCTTACTTTTTGCAAAATGATAATTTTACCCTTAACTAATTAATTAATATCTTCTTTATAGTTTGTAATATTAATTTCAACCAAGGATAATATGGTAAACTTGATCAATCTCTTTTTAATAGTGGATAATTAAATTGGGATATCCCAAAAAGAAAACGTAGACTATAATTTTGAGACGGAAGGAGTATTATAGCATTAGATAATTAAAAACGATGACATACATGCTTTACTAGTCATAATCTTCCATTATTCATTCACTAAGATAAACCATATACTCTTTTAATGAAACACAAAAAATACATGTAATCTTTTTTGGTTGTGACTGATGTTGGTGATAATGTAGTATCAGGGTTCTAAATAGCGGCGCCGTAGCGCGCTATAGCGGCGCTATAGCGCGAGGCGTGGCCTCCACGTTACGAAACAGGCCAAGGCGTCATCTTGAGGCGTGGCGTGCAATAAGGCGCCATATAGCGCGCTATAGCGTGAGTTTTTTTGAAGCTTTAAAAAATTTCATGGATTTGAGCTTATTTACAAGTATTTATGCTTTGGGTTGTATGAGATTCGGTCTTAGTAACCCCGTTACTCAATTTTAATCCTAGTAGCTAACTAATATTGACCACTCTATAAATATTTTTTGCCGCCTTGAGTCACGCCTTAAAAACGCTATGACGCAACGCCTCACGCTAAAGCTTGAGGCTTGGCTATGCCGCTACGCCACGCTTCACGCTATTTATAACCTTGTGTAGTATCATTCATCGTTTCAAGCTTTAGGTGCAGCGCCAGCGATACATACTTCCATTCAATGAATTGATAAGCTGTAGACACTTCATAGTGCTGCAAGGAGTTGCAACGTCGTATTGGTGGCACGTCGTTTTCTACTAAATGATGTGTGGCACATTTTACTCAACTACTTCATTAAGTTTATGATAACGTTCACTACGCATAAATTAGACAAAATTTTAGGTCATCCCTATAATTGTTGTTGTTGAGGATCATTTCAAAATTCTTAATTAGGTAAATATTAAAAATTGGAATTGCACAAAAATGAGAAGATGATTTAAAGAGAGGGGCTAGTACTAGTGGTCCAAATTAGAAGTGTACTGTCTTTGGGCCAGCCTATCCTCTTGTCGTTGCAAGGTGCATCACTTCAACTAAACTAACACTTCACTTCACTTCACTCTGGCCCACAAAAAAATATTAAACATTTTGAAAATAACTTATTATTAAACGAATTCAAAATATAGTAAAATAGATCAAGTGATTTGATTGAAAATAACTTATTATTAAACGAATTCAAATTTATATAAAGTTATATTAATCATTTTTTAATGATGATTTAAAGACCAAGTTTAAAGAATGTTGCCCACGCGTTACGGTGAGTTATTTTTATTTGTTTGCTAAATATGTATTTTTCTAATTGTGTGCTTTTGTGTATTTTTATATGTAAAGCGTCTTTTATGATAAGTTTATACGTTTAAGTTTTTATTTATTAAAGATTGTATTTATAACTGATGTGGTGGAAAAGATGGTATGTTCCCCGCGCGTTGCGACGAAGCTATTTAGATTGAATATATGTGTTTTCTAAATAAGAAAGTTTGATGTTTTATACAATGGTTCCTTTTTATTTATATTTTTTTTTTCACTTTTGATTCTGAGCTTTACGTGCTTGTGTTGAGTCGTTTGGTTTATACTGTTTGTGATATAAATGTGTGTGTCAAATAATGTGCAAATATATATGTTTCTGTTAGGGCTTTGGTAGCCATAATTTTGTTTTGTAGGCGTGAAAGTATACAATTTAACTCTATGATAGTTTTTAAAGTTAATGGGTAGTTTTGTGTGTTTTGAAAGTTTTTTTTTTTTACAAAAATATATATTAAACTTCAATATTTTTTATAAAATCGTACGTATCACAAAAGCATATCAATATCGGGCTCGTAATCCATATGACTTCTTTTTCAGTATATTTTTTATTAAAGAAGTCGTCGGATATTTGTTAGATATTTGATAAATAAAGTTTATTAAATAAAAAAAATCTTAAATAGCAAGAAGTATAAGGTAATTTTGTAAGAAGTAAAGTTTATAGATTTGTTCATAGATAGCCGCTAAACTACCTACACTTGTACATATTTAACTCTGATTAAACTCTAAGGTATTAGAGTTTAATACCTAGCAATTTAGCTTCATTGAAAGCTTTGACCTACCTATTAACTGATAAAGAAGTTTACAAACTATTCTAGGTATACTTTGACAAGATTTGTTAAAACCAAGTGTAGGTATTAAACTTTCATTATCTTTCAGTAGACGTGCACACCGATATACTTTCGACGGACTTTTTTTTCAAATTCTTTTTAGTGCTGAAATTTACGACTCAAAAAATCAGATATGATTTGTTCGTTAAAAAATCATGTGTGATTTCACAAATCATATGTGATTTTCATAAATCACATGCGATTTTTAAAATAACATATCAACTATGATTTCATAAATCAAATATGATTTTTATAACGTAAATTTCGATGATCACAAAAAAATCTCGAAAAAAAGTTCGTCGAAAGTATATAAAAGTGACCCTTTATAGAAATATGATTTAATTATCGTTGCGATGGTATGATTCATTTTGTGTAATGGTTAACGGTTTGTAAGATATTTAATTTTTTAAAAAGAAATGAAATTAAGTTTTTTCTAATTTAATAAACAAATAAATGACTAAAATTAGTTCACTGAGTGTTTAAAAAAATTAAAATTTACATTAAACTTTCTTTTAAGAGCATTGGGTATGATTTGTGCCGTGGGGTGGTGCTATGGGAAAAAAGGGTGCCACCACCTCATTACTTTTTCTCATGACATTAGTTTATCATATGGCACCAAAACACCCCTCCATCATACAAAAGTGATGTTATGGATAAAAGTAGGGATAGAGATCCTTTAAAGTTCATATGAACTATACCGGTAAAGTTATCTTACAAACATAACAGTGGGGCCTACTGAGGGACCCGATTTACTTTAGTTTTGTAAGAGAACTTTACCGGTAAACTTCGTATGAACTTTAAATGATCCCTATCCTAAAAGTAGTGTCATGTGTCCACAAATACTCTATAAACCTATGGCGATTTGTGGCGATCCAATCAAAACTCTAATCCTTCTGTCTCTAATCAATTATCATATCTAATCATTATCAATCCTGACAGGAATCGATTAAGTATTGGTGGTTTTGTCATCCCTTTTGAGCAATCATTAATGTCTTAGTCATCCTTGTCTGAGTATTGCTATTGATCAAGATTTTGAGTTTTTTATTAGTCTGCTGCTCGGTTTTAAGGTTTTATCGCTAATCGTTATTTAGGTTTTATTAAACTCGAAGTGTGCTTTTATCCGCCATATGTTTAATTAATAATCACACAATGATTGGTGGACAGAGGTTGCTTATTTATTGTTAAACCTTAACTTTGTTAGGGTTTCGTTTCTTATTTCCTATTTGCACTCTTGTTCGCTGTTTGTGGTTTTTTAGGTCTCGTTGGGCTGTGTGTTTTTTGTTTATGGTGCAAGTTTAGTTCGTTGACGGATAAGGATTTAGGAGAGGAGAATATTCTATCGATCTTGAACAATTTTAATACAAGACAAAAGTTCCTTATAGAACACTTCCTTCTCAAAGAATAAACCGGTGGATCTCCACCTTTCATTTTAATCTGATCCAACGGTGTAGATATTTTTTCATTTTATTTTTAATATTTAGATAGGGGTATTTTCGTAATTTCATATCTATCGTATACACTCGGATATCAAACACACATAGCATTCATTTCTCTCAACCGTTACACATACACACTTACACACAATAACCACCCACCCCTAAATCACTCCCAAATCTAACCCTAATCGGTATTCATCAAAATTGATGGTTGAAAATGGACGTACGAGACGAAATAAGTTTATCTAAAGATGATCCGTCGCCCAAATCATCTTCGTTGCGTGTTTCCGATCAAAATAAGCATCAAAATAAGCTAATAGGTATACATTTCTTTTATTCTTTGTTTATATTGCTTATTTTGGTTCTTATTTAAGAGTTTTTAGGTTTTGTTTTTTGATTATTTTATATTTCAATTTGTGAATGCTTATTTGTTGATTATTTTAGATTCAATCAATAGATGTTGCTTATTTGCTTATTTTGATGCTTATTTAGGTTTTTTAGGTTTTGTTTCTTATTTTCTTTTATTATCAGTTTGTTGTTTATTATTTGTTAATGATTTCGTTGAATAATTAGTGCTTAAGCAAATAGATGTTACCTTTTCATGAGCTTTTTGCTTGTTTTTTGCTTATTTAGGTTTAGCTTGTGATTCATTTGCTTATTTGTTGCTTATTTAAGTTTTTTTTATGTTTAGCTTTTAGTGATGAATCACATGTGATTCGTTTTGTGTTATGTTGCTTATTTAGTAGCTTTTTGCTTATTTGCTTATTTATTAGCTGTTTAGTGATTTTTTTTATTTATTTTGTGTTTTGTGTTAGGGGTTAAGGATAAGCCTCAGGTTGGTAGTCTCTCTCCTAAGAAGTGGCGTACAAGGGATATGATTGTTGCTGCTAAACATGGCGATAAAGTGCTTAATGTGTAGCCGGTGTCTGAATTCAATCCTACAACTAGTATACAAGTTTTGAAACCGTTGGTTAAGGATAAACCGTTGGTTAAGAAACCGTTGGTTGTGGAGAAACCGGAAAAGGTTAAGGATAAGGCTTTGGTTAAGAAACCCGTTGATGTTGTAGAGAAACCGAAAAAGGTTAAGGATAAGGCGACGATTAAGAAACCGGTTGATGTTGTGGAGAAACCGGTTACTGTTGTAGTTAAGGATAAGGCGACGGTTAAGAAATCGGCTGTTGTGGCGACGGTTAAGAAACCGGCTAATGTTGTGGAGAAACCGGCTGT
>BQNB010078387.1:0-30565 GCA_026074375.1 Tanacetum coccineum
TAGAAAGAGTTACCAATTTCATTGGAAAACTAATAATGAGATAACACCTTTTTTTTTTTTTGTAAAAATGTGAAATTATGTGCAGAAAGTTAAGAAATTTTGATCATTCTCACCTGGGAAAGTCCGACTATGTTATAACCTTGGCTGAGTTCACTCATGTTCTTCACCTGTTAATCGTAGAAAGTATACACATTTATGGGGAGTAAAAGAAGTAACTCATAAAAACTAAAAAGTATTTGGTGTCACCCTCATTACCTTCTCACAAGCAATCTCAATCTGCACGAAAAATCATGAAAATCCCAAGTCAAAACTTATCATTCCAAAAAAAAACATAAATTTGTTTGGAACTAATTTGAAATATTCACCTGATCCTCAAAGGGCATGAACCAGGAATCCCATGCTCCATTTCCAATTTCTCTACACATAATGCAAACAATTACTATATTACACTATGTGATGTACTAATTTACGGTCAAGAATTGACATTAGAAACAAAAGTATATAAAATATACTAGCATACATGCAATATCCTTGAGAATTAGACCACTCGCTTAAAAGATCAGTGAATTGTGTGACTCCTTTCTTGGTGCAACTATCCGCAACACCTACATAAACAACGATACATCAAAAAGTCCGGAAGATAAACACGTTTTCCATAATTAGAAAATGTTTGACAGTAAATGAAGATCTTAGGAAAAATTCCCAAATAAGCCAAGTATATATGATGTCAGTCATGTCACATACTTGAAACTAAGTATAAACAGTAGTACTTTTAGTTGGGAGAGCTGGTTTCAGCATCCATTTTTGATTTCCTTGTAATTTTGCTCTAGCTCCTTGCTAGAGTTTCGTTAATAAAAGTTGCCGTTCAAAAAAAAAACTTGAAACTTCTCACACCCTCTAATCATTTCTCCTATCACATTTTTCTTATAAATAAAAGACGAGTATACACTATCAAGGGGCTACTGGATGTGAGTTCAAAATAAGTACATCGTCGTACTCAGTTTCTGGTAAACTGATTCTGATTTTCTGATAATTAGGTTCAAAATGATCAAATTTCCCAATACGGCGGAAAAAACAACATTAAAGTACATTTTTTTCTTCTCTATTTACCAATCTCAAACACGTTACACGTGACCTCTTGATTCCCTTACAACCATGAAACCACTAAGCGGCACACAGTTGGTTTGTACATTTAGAGTTTGATAAGCATGGTTTGAACGTGTACTCTGTATATGAAACTAATACTCCATCCATCCCAAAATACTTTATGAAAAACATTTTGAAGAATGACAATTTTACCCTTAACACGTTAATTAATATCTTCTTTAAAGTTTATAATAATAATTTCAAACAAGGTTAATATGGTAAACCCGATCAAACTTCCTTATCTATATTTAGAAGTGGATAACCAAAATGGGACAACCCGAAAAGGAAACGTGAAATATTAATTTGGGACGTACTACGTAGGGAGCAGTAGATTAAATGTGCAAAAGCACCTAAACTATAAAAGCTAGTTCCAAAAGTCAAACAACACATAACAAGAAAAACATAAATCCAAGAAAACTGATACATGAACAACATCAAAGCAAGATTCAAGATAAATAATAAGCAATCGTTATCCTATAGCTTATTTTCTATAAATGAGCAATCATGATTAGTTACTAACTTATGGGTTTTACACAATATCAAAACAAAGTCTTAGAAACATCAAATTTAAGCCATTTTTAATGATCAAAAAAGGGAGAAAAAAACACTTACCATGAAAGACAACAAAAGGGATAGAATATGTGATTATGGGAAACAAAGTGAAGAGAATAAAGAATCTTTTTAGTGTAACTGAGGCCATAAAAATGGCAATTTTAAGTGGAAAAATACAGCCTTTTTAAAAACTGTAATCTGGGTTTTTGTTGGGTTTTGGTATGATGCAAGATCTATAAAAGATTTTAACTTTTAAGGGTATAAAACTAATTTGTGGGTTGGTATATCAAAGTGTACATGCTTATAAATATGATGGAAAAATGGCAAAAAAATGGGTAGGTGGTATGGGTTTGTTTGATTGCCTAATGCGATTGACTATATTTCATAGTTTCACGTGGGCCAGTTGTTGGATTGCTTTTAGAATTAAAGAAAGCTCTAGTTTCAGGAAATTTCCTACCAGTTTCTTTTTTGTTTTATTTGAAGTTTCGTTTTGGATACATGTTTGGTTTTGGGGTATAGAAACAAGTGAATGACTATTTTTTGTTAGAAAACGTCAATTTTTCACACCTTATATCACTTATCTCACAATATATATCATACACATGCCTTCAATGAGATTTAAACTTGCAACTTCTAGGTTGGTGATGAACACACATCAAAAACGGAACTACTTGTGTAGTTAGGTTGGCCAAAGTCCACCCCAACATTTAAAGGGTTACTACATCTTATCTATTATTAGTTTAAAAATAGTCAATTGGATGAGAATATTTGAGACTAAAAGAATGGTAGAAATATTTTAAGGAACAGAGAAAATAACAGTACAAGAAGAGAAAGAATTCTGTGAAAAAAGATATAAAAGATGGAACTAATATTGAATTGGATGAGAATGGTGTATTCCATTGATAGAAATGGAAATGTAGTTATATCGATTGCCAATGAAGTAGTTCCTAAAATTAAACAGAAGGATAATTAATTTTAGTAGATACCCCCCCCCCCCCCCAATAAAGTCTTTCCTTATATATTATTAAATAATTGAATTTTTGTAGCCATTTTTAAGTAATGTAATTACTTATTAAATTAATAAACATTTTAATTAATATTATTCAGTAGGGTATCAGGATTTGGATGGTGATTGAGTGAAAATGATTTAATCATGATCTGAAATAGCAGCTGGAATATAGAGGTTTGGGCAAAGTCACAAACAATCAGAGGTCCAAAAATTTAATTTGGAATGAGAGATATTGAGTATTTGGGCAGTTTTGAGAGACTATATGAAGAAGGACAGTAATAGTTAAGTGTGATGAATATTTTGGGGAGTTGGTCCCCTGGCAATACAATGTTTGGTATTGAGTCGAAATGTTGCAGAATAGTTGTACGGATGGGATGTAATAGGTGTGCAGTGCTCTTTATTAATGTTACTACTGAACATCTATGTTGGTATCATGGGAAGTTTTTTTACCTCTAGAAGTCCTTTTAATTGTACATTACATATATGATGCTAACAAAGGCGAGATAGGAAAGAGCTGTGGAAAGAACTTAATTTGAATAAAAGAGCTGAGCTTGGGTGATTATGGGAGATGTCAACGTAAGCCTGAAGCTTGAAGATCACTCAGAAGGTATGTCAAATTTCACCCAAGATATGATTGATTTCTAGAATTGTGTTAATGATGTTGAAATTGAGGATATTAACTGCACTGGGGTCCATTTTACATGGACAAAGAGTTTACTTGACATCCCTAAATGCTAAAATATCAAGAAGATTGATAGGGCCTATGAGTAAACTATGAGTTTATCACTCAATTTAATAATGGCATAATGTTGTATTTTTCCGTTTGGGATTCTGATTCATAGTTTCTGCCATTCCTTAAAAAATACTCAAGTCATGGTTAAGAAGAAAAATCTTTCAGGGGGATAGCTATTTAATCCTGATAAGGTGGAATTTACAAGATCTTGTTAGAGAAAAGTTATAACATCCCGAATTTTCCATCATTGAAATTCTACTTTTTATTATTATGATAATTTGTACAGAAATTTTTCTCGTCTTTATTACATTTCTATTATGTAACATTGTTAATAGAAAACTAAACAGGTTCACACACCTACTTATTATCTCTCATATTATGTTTATCTTCCATGTAAAATCTCCTAATATGTAAGTCAAATCTTAATATCATTTTTACCAAGTAATTATTCATTTAAACGTATTTTCAAAGGTTATCTCAAAAACAAGCATTAAACGTTAACATTCTACATCAAAAACCCTAATTTATTTTATATGTGTGTGTGTGTTATAAAATGAATGTACAACGCCTTTAAGCCATGGTATACAAGTATAATGCACAACATTTGAATATCTTTTCCATATAATCAAAGTTATAACTTTCTAAAGCCAATGTAACGTCAATTGTGCTATGAAATACAAATCAGTCGTTTTGCCTCCTAAATTCATGTTTATATTTACCAACACTTAACACAAGGCACAACAAACTAACCCAATGCACAACTTCTAAACCCTAATCTAAAACCTAATGATCTAACCCTAACCAAAATACATAACACCACTATCAAATCGTTGCTACACCCTGTAACTAATTCATAGTTTTCAAGAAATTGTTCGGTGGTTAAAATTAAGAAATGAGAAAAATCAATAGGATCTGGATATTAAGTGAAATATACTAGGTCACCATCAATACCAAAAGATTGTTTGTTTTCTTTTGTCTCTTATTTTGTTATCCCTATGTCTTATGATCATTTTACGGTGGAATCATACCCGATTCGATATCGGAAATGATTTAGTCTATAGCCGAAATGGCAAAGGTGCGCAGATTTCATACACACCTGTAGTAAATGACCTATTATCTCTAAATTTTTGTATAGTAACCCTAAATATGTAAAACTATAACGTTGTAGAGGACTCAAATATCTAACCATGCTGGCTGGTTTGAGCTTCATCGGAGTTACAGTTTGTAAATGGCAATTATTTTACCGAGACTGATGTTGGCTGTCCAAAAATAGCCATGTATAAATCAAACCAAACATCCCTAAAATGTCTAGAACCACCATGATATCATAACACCCTCACCTTAGCGCCTCCATGCCATCTCCATAGCAGCTTACAAGTACTTCAAACACATTCCATGGCACAAAGAAGCTACCATCACCTTCGTTGTTCATTTTAGCCAAACGCACACAAACACCCCTTAATTAAACCTTCCAACCCTCATGCTACTTTCAGCTTTGATAACTCATGTTATAGCTTCCTCATCATTCCCCTAGCCTGGTTACACATGTCAAGACTTGGCATTAAGTTTACCATTGGTCCTTAAGGGTCATTTCAATTATAAATGCGGTAAAACCCTTCCATTTCAAAAATCCCCACAATTCTCTTCTTACAAACAAATGGAGTTCTAATACTCCGCATAAGCAGAGATATAAAAGATTATAGAAGTCCAAAGATCAGAAGTTAAGCAAAAGGAAACCAAGGAAAAATGAAGCCCGGAGTTTGTTATTCTAGGCGTACAAGCTAAATGTCCCGGATTTCGACCCGTTTCCAAGCTATAAGCTCAAAACCAGGTTCCATAAGCCCACATTCTGTTTTCATACCCTTATAATATTCACATGATCATGCTTAAATCATTGTTAATAGCTTTGAACTCAAAAACATATGTATTTTACCTTTTTGATCCAAACCGAGCTCATGAAACCCTAATTTCATGTTTTTTGGTTAATCATATAAGCTTAATCTTGTAAACATTATTTTAATTTATCCTAAACATGCTTAATTAATGTTATTTATAACCACTTTATTGATTCTTGAAAGAGATTTAAGCTTAAAAACACGCGCGTTTTTATTTTAAAACCCTTGTGTTGAACCGTTTGTTGTTTTTAGCTAAACGGATTCTTTTTCTAAACTTTCAGTTTACATTAAAATTCATATTTTAGCTTTATTATTGATAGCCATTTAACCTACAAATCTTCATTTGGAGTCTTTAAATTAAGATTGCATGGCTTTGGAATTGTTTTGACAAAAGATTCATGCTAAGGGGTATATATCGTAACTTTCTAAAACTTGTAACTAAAGGGACTGAAAATGTTATTTTATCAAAGTTATAACTATAGGGTTCTATTATGTCACTTTCCAAAGTACAAGGTTTACTTTGTACATCTTTTAAAACTAGAAAGGATCCAAACTCGTAAAAGTGAAAACTTCAAGGGTATATTTTGCCATTTTTCATTCTTAAGGGTCTAAAATGTAATATTTTGAAAAAGTGTAAAAATGTGTTCAAAACCTTATAAGACATAACTTTAATTAACACTTGTCTGGCATTATTCATTTCCAGTTTTTGAGCAATAAACGCTTTTTTTAAAACCGATTATGTTATAACTTATTATATAATTCATCATCGATGTGCTTTTTAAAATCCTGTCCCGAATCTATATCGTACCACAATACTAGGGAGCTTCATATTAAGGGGTTTCATCTTGGTAAGTAGTTTCGGATCGGACTGAGTTTTTGGGTTTTACAATTTAAAGTGCCCTAGTTCCTCAAACGTTTACTGAATGACCTCTGAAATATGATGGCCCGAACGGTGATACAATAATTCCAAACTCTCCAATCAAATCAAATCAAACTAAAACTCTTAAAAACCAAAGTTCTCGAGTACAATCTTCTAAGACTTGACATATTTACTCACGGTTGCGTGACATTGCTGTATTACCATCATTTGTATATCAACCTTCATGTTAAGATTGTGATAATAGTCGTCAGCTATTCATTTTGGAATAATTTATACAACTACCCTATCAGGTGAAAGTTCATAACATGCCTTACTTATTTACATGTGTTATATACCGCGCGGGGGGATACTTGCTTGGTTACAAACTCTTTTATACTACCTGTTTTATCTTATAACAATTGTGTTTACTTTTTCAAAGCTTTAATGAGTTCATCAAACCTCTCATTTTGATAAACCCGTCGATACATGCGAATTCAAACTATGAAATGCAAGTGTTTTTAAATTATATGGATAGCCTGTTTTATTCATTGCCTAAAATATTCTTTGTTGTAGTTCTACTAATATCTTTCAATATTCTTTTGGGTAGTATTCCTAATATCTCTTCAATATCTCTTTGGGTAGGTATTCCCAATATCTCTTCAATATCTTCTTTGGGGTTGGATCTCACAATATCTCTTCAATATCTTTTGGGGTAGTTATCTTCCCAATATTCTTCAATATCTCTTTGGGTAGCTATCTCCACAATATTTCTTCAATTTTTCTTTTGGGTTGTAGTATCTTATCCTAACATCTCTTCAATAGCTTTTGGGCTAGTAATCTCCCAGATGTCTCTTTAATAGCTTTTAGATAGTGACTCTTAAGTATATCTTCTGGTAAAGAGGTTCGGATCTATTAAGTGAAATATGTGTGTTATGAGTTTTAGGGTAATAATTATTTCTCTATGATAATAACTGGCTCTCCTAGTAATACTGCTCTCATGATAATAATGTTCTCGTGTAATTGTCCTGCAATGCATATATTTCCATTATATAACCTTGTATTCAATATTACATTTTTCAAACCTAAATATTTCACTTAACCTTTGTGTTGACTGTTTAGCATGGTTTGTATCTCAGGTAAATGAGCACTTATGAAATGGAGTGTATGGACTTAAGATGGCTACTCTTAAAACTTGTTATCTTTCATATTTTATGTTTCTAGATTTATGGACTGCTCTGTAAAACTTGATTTTAATTGTGTGTATGCTAACGTATCTTTTTAAACCACGTCTTTTGAGGCGGTTTCTATGGTTTGTGTTATGATCCATAAAGTAATACCTCAGATTAGCCCTTTTGCCTGTATATTGTACCTAAACTGGGGAGGTGTTTCAGAATGGTATCAGAGCTCACGGTTATAGAGAAAAAGGGTAAAACCTTAATATAATACTTTTTCTTTTGCCATCAGTGTCCTCTGTGGCACTACATTCCTTGAATTGTAAAAATGCCACTACTTTTTCTGAATAGTATGTAAAAATACATAACTACTATATTATTATATAAATAACTTATGTTATTCATTCCTGGGTTGTACAGTAATGTCTTCATCCCCTCACTCTACTATCGTCCCCTCTGATTCCGATATTAATAATGCTATTTCACACCCAAGTTATTTTTGCTCTACCAGCTGTTTTACCTCCATTATCCGGTTTTATCACTATCACAATGTTTGATTCTAGACGATTCTTTCCTTTCGGAGAAGAATTTTATCATCTAAAGACACTGAAACATCTATATCTCCATCTTATCATAGAGTCTTCATCACGGATTAGGTCAATATCACCACCACCAAATATCCCTTAATAAGTTATTCAAAGTGGGTCGCAATATGAAACCATTGGAAGTGTAATAGTCTCGAAGAATCTACGTTCGTCATGGAATTAATCATGGAAGATATTCAGGTTTGTCATTCAAGAGTCTTTTAACAAGATCAAGAAATCAAGGTGAGAACCACATAGTGATCTATGTCGTTTATAGTTTTCTAGAATCTAACCACTGGATGTATGGTATAAATAATGACGCTTGTCTTTTACATAGACAAGTTATTTATGATCTAATACAGTGGTGATTCCGTTATACCTCATAATACCAATTGTATATGTCGAGATTATCTATTCTAAATCCTGTAGTATGATGACTCCTATCTTTATCCAAAATTACTATAATTCTCTTACCATCCGATTTTCTCAAATCTTTGTACCTAGAAACACTAAGCCTCCTATTAAATCACTCATTTCATGATCTCCGTATTCTAAAATTTTAGAATAATCTGCAAACGTATATTAAATTAGAATTAAATAACAAGGAAACAACACAAGGAATCTAAAAAGTCAAATGATTTAAATACCACTAGGTATGAAAGTTTTGACAAAAGACTTGTGATAGCATTTTATTGATGTTGACTTTTAAAGGTTAATGGATACCGATTCTTTACGATCAGAGTGGCGCAACGGAAGTGTGGTAGGCCCATAACCCACAGGTTCTATAAATCGAAGTATTCCATCCACCTAGGTTCTGACAAGATATATCAGGATCTAGAAATTTTATTGGCTGTCATTAAGAGGTGTGGTCTTGGACAATAAGTAAAAGGTGTAAAGGATAGGCAATTATAATATGTGCGCAACATAATTATAAATGCATCACACCACGATGGTGAAACACTTTCAGTGTCTTGTTCTTGTGACCTTGATTAGCCTAACATAAAGATCAAATTCATGCCCGGTACCTACATCTATTCCTAAACAATACCACTACAACTTTCAACTAAATCTCGGAACGAGATTTCTTTAAGGAGTGGAGACTATAACAACCCGAAATTTTCTTCAATGAATATAGACTTTATTATTTATGATCACATTAGTAAAGAAATTTTTCTCTTTATTCTTTCTATCTATGTAACATTGTTTACTCAGCAAACTAAACAGTTCACACGACTTATTATATCATCTATATCTACGGTTTTATTCATGTAAACTCTAATATGTTAAGTCAATATTTAATATCATGTGTACCAGTAATATATTCATTTACACGTTACTTTTCAAAGCGTTATTCTCAAAACAAGCATTTTAAACGTGACATTTACACAAAACCCTAAGTATATATTTAATATATACTAAATAAAATGAACTGTACAAGGCCTTTAAGCATGTATACAAGTATCATTGCACAACATTTGAATATCTTTTCCCTCCTAAATCAAGTTACAACTTTCTAAAGCCCAATATACAAGTCAATTGTGTATGAAATACAAACTATGTCGTTTTACCTCCTAAATCATGTTTGCCTAAGTATATGAAAATATCTCTTTGGGTAGTATCTCTCAATATCTTTCAATTATCTTTTGGGTAGTTATCTCTCCAATATCACTTCAATATCTTTTGGGTAGTATTCCCAATTATCTCTTCAAGATCTTCTTTGGGCGTATTCCAATTATCTATTCAGTATCCTCTTTTTGGGTAGTATCTCCCAATATCTCTTTAAGTAGTATCTCCCAATATCTCTTTGGGTAGTATCTCCTAATATCTCTTTAATAGCTCTTTGGATAGTGACTCCTAGTTTTAAATTCTTTGGTAAAGGTTCCCGGTTCTATTAAGTTAAATATGTGGTTCATGAGTTTAGGTAATATTACTGTTCTCCATGATATTTTGCTCTTAATAATAATACTGTTTCCATGATAATACTTTTTCTCCATGGTAATAATGTTCTCCATGATAATTGGTCCTGCATGTAAATATTTTCCATTATCGATATATGGTATTCAAACTGTTACATTTCAAAACCTATGAATTTCACTCAACATTTGTGTTAACTTTTATAGAAGGTTTATCTCAGGTAAATGAAGCAACTTATGACAAGGAGTGCATGGACTTGAGATGGCTAAAACTTGGTATCATTCTATCATGTTAGTTTTTTGATTTTGGGACCTTCTTTGTAATATACGTCTGATTTTAGTGGAATGATTTACGAATCTTTTAAAATGCGTCTCTTTTGAGTTCATTACCTCAAGTCATGGTTAAGAAGAACAAATCTTTCAGGATAGCTAATTACATCACTGATAAGGTGGAATTTAAAGATCTTGTTAGAGAAAAGTGGGAGGTCAATATCAATGGGCATAGTATGTATAGGTTGGTGAAGAAATTAAAAAGTCTCAAACCCCACCTGAATAAGCTGAATTGGAGTAATGGAAACTTGTTTCAGAAGACAGCTGTTTTGAAAGTTAAGCTACATGAAGTACAAAGCAAAATTAATAAAGATCCTACAAACAAAATGTTAAGGGCTGAAGGAGTTGAAGTTCTAAAAAGTTATATAGAAGCTGCAGAGGAAGAAGAGAAACTATTAATGCAAAAGGCTAAAGTTCAACGGCTAAGAGAGGGTGACAAAAATACTGCTTATTTTCATAAAGTTTTTAAGGGGAAGCAAAATAGAAGCAGAATTCTGTCAATTTGTGATGAGGATGGGGCAAGATATGAGAACTGTGAAGTTGCTAATCAATTTATAAAGCACTTTGAAGGTTTTCTTGGGATCTCTCCTATAACTGTAAGTCTAACTGATGATGATAGGCTCTTTGAAAGACAAATCTCATTGGAAAAAGCTAATTTGATGACTAGAGAAGTCACTAAGGATGAAATTAAAAGAGCTCTCTTTGATACTGATGATAATAAGGCCCCTAGCCTAGATGGTTTCACTTCTAAATTCTTCAAGAAATTATGGGATACTGTTAATAAATATTTTTGTGCAGCAATCAAGGACTTCTTCATTACTGGAAAGCTTTTAGGTGAAGTCAATGCCACAATAATTTGCCTTGTTCCTAAGATGTTAACCTCTCAAAAGGTTTCTGATTTTAGGCCTATTACATGTTATAATGTCACTTACAAATGCATTAGCAAGATCCTTACCAACAGAATAAAGTCAGCTTTGAACCAGATAGTTGATGAGAACTAGAGTGCTTTTGTTCATGGAAGAGCTATTACAGACAATATTCTATTAACTCAAGAACTTCTTAAGGGGTATAATTGTGCTAATAGGCCTAAAAGGTGTTCTTTCAAGATAGATATTCAGAAGGCATATGATACAGTCTGTTGGAGGTTCATTGAAGACATTCTAAGAAGATTTGGATTTCCAGGAAGGATGGTTGAATGGATCATGACATGTATTGCTAGTCCTAAATTTACTATATGTGTCAATGGTGAAAGGTATGGATATTTCAAAGGAGGGAGAGGGTTAAGGCAATGTGACCCAATATCTCCATACATCTTCACTTTGAAGTACATAAATGTACATAAATGAACATGTTCCTTTCTTTAGAGATTGAGTCCTAAGCTGACATTTACTTAGAAGTCGTAGAGAAAAATTTGAAAGGACATGTTTTGAAAGCATTTGAAACTCTCGCACGAACTTCATTTATATACCCGTGTCATTATTAATCAACATTTCTAGGTACGTAAATGTTATCGATTGTCGAGAGACATGTCGGAGAAGATTATTTTTGGTATTTTTGAAATTTTTTGATTTTATATTTTGCTTTTATAGGTTTTATTATTTTATATTTTGTTTTTCTGATAAAATATATACAAAGAATTACCGAGATTTTGCAAGACGTTCAAGTTCCTGAGGAGACAAGCTGCGCATACCAAGGCGACCAACCAAATAGTTGAATCGATCCACTGGAAGAGCTTTGGTGAAGAGATGAGCCAGTTGGTAATCCGTCTTGACAAATTATAGTTCAATCGTACCCTGTTCCACGTGTTCCTTTATGAAATGGTAGCGGACAGCGATGTGTTTTGTTCTTGAGTGTTGGACCAGGTTGCAGGATATGGCTATGGCTGATTTTGAATCACAATAGATTGGAATCTTGTTAAGTGAAAGCCATAATCCTTTAACTGTGTCCGCATCCAAAGGACTTGGGCACAGCACGCAGAGTCGCGGATAGAGACACATATTCTGCTTCCGCGGTTAACAGCGTCGTACAGTCTTGTTTCTTTGATGACCAGCTCACCAGCTTTTCGCCTAAGAATTGAGTTCCATCAGAAGTACTCTTGAAGGAGTCTTTACATCCTGCATAATCAACATCTGAAAATCCGGTTAGTTCAAAACCAGAATCATTCGTATACCAGAGACCCATATTAACGGTTCCCCGGAGATAACGAAAGATCCTTTTAACCTCTTTGAGGTGCTTCTCGGTTGGCTTAGCCTGGTACCGAGCACATAAACAAGTAGCATGTATAATGTCTGGCCTGCTTGACGTAAGATACAGTAGGGCACCAATCATGCTACGATATTTTGTTGCATCGACTAGAGTCCCATTTTGATCTAGGTCAAGCTTGTCTTTGATCTCTATTGGAGTTCCAATGTAATCACAAGTTTCCATTCCTTATTTTTAAGGATTTCTAACACGTAGTTGGACTGGTTTATGAAGATGCCACAGGGGGATTGGTTAACTTGTAGACCAAGAAAAAACTTTATCACCCATCATCGACAATATCAAAGCGGCTTTTCATGAGGTCAGAAAATAGTTGGGTATACCTAGGGTTTGTATAACCAAAGATAATATCATAAACATAGACCTGTACCACTAAGATTTCGTCATCGAAGCATCTTATAAACAGCGTTGGATTAATAGTGCCTTTGAAGAAGTAATTATGTCGGAGAAACTTTGACAATTCGTCGTACCATGCCCGTTGTGCTTGCTTTAGCCCATATAGTGCCTCTTTAGCTTGTAGATATGGCTTGGATGATCAGCATCGATGAAACTTTCAGGTTGAAACACATACACGTCTTCTTTTAGCGTACCATGCAAGAAAACAGTTTTCACGTCTATTTGAAACACAGTGAACAATTTGTGTGCAGCGTAGGCCAAAAATATCATGATAGCTTCCATTCTAGCAACTGGAGCGAAGGATTCTTCGAAATCTATTCTTTCCTCTTGGTGGTGCCCTCTCACAACCAGACGAGTCTTGTTTCGGATGACCGTGTTCTCTTCATAATGCTTGTTTTTGAATAACCATTTCAAAGTTAGGGGTTTTATGTTATCTGGAGCAGGAACTAACACCCATACATCAAGCCTTTTGAACTAAAGAAGCTCTTATTGATTCAATCTATGCAGGGTCGGTCATAGCCTCTTTGACATTCTTTGGTTCCATAGTGCTCGTCGTTAATGCATACATGCACATGTCATCATCTGATCGGAGTTGACTCCTTTTCAAAACTGGTCGTGAGGGTTCTCCTATTACTTGTTCCAGAGGGTGATCCTTAGTCCACTAATATTCATGAGGGTATGGCTCGTAAAACGTATGCATGTTCGATGGATCCACATATTGTAAAGATGATGATTCAGTAGCACTTGTGGATGGAGTAGCAAAAAGATTTACAAATGTATTTCCATTAAGCATAGCATTAGGAACATGGTGTTGTTATGTTTTGAGCTCGTCAACATCCTGTGAAGTGTTTGGAAAATTTGTAGCTTGAAAGGATGAATTTGTTGGTGTCGGTGCGGTGTCTGCTATGGTTGTAGATGTAGTTGGAGTTTGAAGAACTTGAGGTGCTTGAGCAGCCGGAATAGTTCTTGGAGCAGCTGATGGTTGACCACCAATGTAATCATCATACATAGTTTCGAATAGTAAATCCAATTCATGTTCAGTTGGTTGTTGAGTTGTTATTGTTGACGAAGCATAAGTAAGATTGAGTCATGAACTGATTTGTCCAAAAGTCATGCTTTGAATCCCGAGTTTTAAACTGCTTTGTTCAAAAGCCATAGCTGAAAGCTCATCAAATGTCACGTTCATTGTCTCCATGATTTTCTTTGTCCTTCAGTTGTAAACTCTGTAAGCACAGGAATTAGCAGAATAGCCAATGAAGAAGCCAATATCACCTTTTTCACCGAGCTTCCCAATATCTTCACTATCATTCTTGGGGTAACAAAGAGCCCCAAATACATGTAGAAAGGAAATATCTAGTTTCTGCCGTTAATGAGCTCGTATGGTGTTTTGTTAAAGCGACAGTGAATGATGGAGCAGTTTTGAGTGTAGCACGCGATAGCAATCGCTTCAGCCCATAAGAATAACGAAGCACGAGAGAAAATCAACATTGTTCTAGCAGCCTCTAATAACGTCTGATTTCTTCTTTCCACGACTCCATTTTGTCGAGGTGTTCTGACATAATACGTTTGGTGAGAGACGCCAACACTATCGAAGTATTCTTTAAGGATTTGATTTTTGAATTCTGTGCTGTTGTCGGTTCTTATGATGATGACAGGAGATTGCAGGAGGACAGTAATTATCTTTAGGAAAGTCTTAATTACTTCTGGTGCTTCATCATTTGATCTGAGAAAGTGGACCCATGTGTAACGAGAGTAGTCATCCACAATCACTAAGATATACCGCTTTCCATTGATGCTTGCGATTCTTATTGGACCGCACAAATCCATATGAAGAAGGTGTAACCGCTGCTTAGAATTTGGAACCAGTTTGGGTGGGTGAGATGCCCTTTTGCTTTTTCCTTGCTCACATGAGGGACAAAGATGTTCTTTATGATATTTGAATTTTGGAAGACCGATGACGAGATCGTTTCTGGCAAGGTCATTTATGGTGTCAAAGTTGAGGTGGGATAAACGTTGATGCCATAACCAAGACTTGGTAGAAGTAGCACGAGCCATGAGGCAAATTGGAGAAGCAGAGGCCATTTCATGGAGATTGATGGTGTAAAGGTTGGTAGTGCGATTTTCTTTTAACAAATCAACTCCTTCAAGATTTCTAACGAAACATGTGTTTCTTCTAAAAGCGACCTCTAAATCTGAATCACAAAACTGCCCAACCGAGAACAGGTTGTGCCCCAAGCCCTCAACGAAATAAACCCTGGTGATCAGAATATCTCCCCATTGAAGATCACCATAACCCAGAATTACAGCAACATAATCATTTCCAAAGCGGATAGTTCCCAATAACTTCCAGAAGAAATTAATGATAAGCTTTAGATTCCCGGTCATATGCTTGAAACAACCCGAGTCGACGCACCATAAAAAAATTTGGATAACCTGCCAAGAAAAGAAGTAGAATTTAGAAACCGTTTGATTGTAGGTTCCTAAGGGTTAGAAGTACATGCATTATCACCATTTGAGCAGTCAGACTGACACTCAGATTCAATGGATGCGATTATTGTTCCTTTAAGGTAAAAAATTCTTCCAATTGGTGACCACCTAAGGAATGTTCTAGGTTTCTTAGGCTTAGGTGAAGCAAGTCTTTCTTTGGATCCTACAGTCTAAGGTTTCAAGACCTTTGGCTTATTTTTCTGTTTATTTGCAGTGTTTGAAACATTAGCATTGATTTTCTTCACACGAGAATTCATGTCATTCACATAACTAAGCACACAAACATCATGATTAGCAGTAATTAAACATTGCTTACACATAGCACAAACAAATTCAGATTTATCATTCCGAATAGCAAGCTTAACGTTATTACATTCAAATGACATATGTTCCTTATTCTTAGAAAGCGGTAAATTCCTAGGGTGTTCTTCTACTTCAACTTCTTTATTCTTGCTGCAACTACTCTTAGACGCAGAGGGGACCCTATCATTCTCTGTATTGCTCCTAGGCTGTGGCCTTCTGGTCTTAGCAGTGTTGTCTACTCTTGTAGAAGACAAATCATTTGAGTCATAATTAACACATTTCTTAGTGATGACATGAGGTTGTGAAACAGTGATCGGATTTGTCCTAACGCTTGCTTTAATGGGTTTGTTAGGCACAGACTTTTCTTCCCTAGAAGTCTTGAAAGAATTAATCCTAAACATTCCTGGGGCAATCACGTTATCATTTTTCACAACTTTTGATTCTTGTGGTGTGGGTACAGAGTTTGAAGTGACTGGTTTTGACAAATCATGTGTCTCATCGATCTTGGGAAGACCCTTAGATTTTGGAAAAAGGAGTTACTGAATAGAGTTTTGATCCATAAGAAGAAGGCAATTTTCCCAAAATTGATTGCTTTCTAAACCGAGTATTCACACTCGTACCTTTGGTGGTATCCTTCTGTTCAGAAGTCTTATCAAATAACTGAGCTCTTAACTTAGCATTTTCATAGATCGTGTCATGTAATTTATCTTGCAAAGAGTCAATTATTGTTTTGGTTTGAGCCCATGTCACAGAGATAGAGTCAAACAGGTTTTTGTATGTGGTCTTAAGATGCGCATTTTCTTTAGCATAATTCAAAACCTGAAACTCTAATTCTACGTTCTCATTATCTAGTTTCTGAGACAAAGGATAAATCGTATTTGATACACACGGAGTATCCTTACATTTACCCTTGAGATCTCCCAACTGAGCTTGCAACCGTTCAATCTTTTGTTGCATGTCATTATAAGCTTTATCGTACGAAATTTTGTCATATTTTCATTCTTCATATTTTTTATACCAATCATTCCAAAGTTTAGCAAATTCATTTTTCTTTTTAATGATACAATTTTCAAATCGTTCTTT
Organism: Tanacetum coccineum; assembly: GCA_026074375.1. Classification (NCBI taxonomy): domain Eukaryota; kingdom Viridiplantae; phylum Streptophyta; class Magnoliopsida; order Asterales; family Asteraceae; genus Tanacetum; species Tanacetum coccineum. The sequence goes on from BQNB010078387.1 coordinate 16,722, forward strand.
CATACGTTTAAGCTTAGTTTGGAGATTTGATGTATCTACAACAGAATTACTTTGCACAATAAACATAATATCCTGACTGACAACTGTTCTCAAGAGACGCTCAATTTCAAATTCCAAAGTCTTGTGCTTAGCAAGAGATTCATCAGCTTCTTTTGCAAGAGATTTGAAGTCTCGAACAAATTTGGCTGCTTCTTTAAAAAATTGTATTTCAAAATTTTGCACTCTAGCATCAACTTGGTTAACGATAGGCAAAATTTTATCTTTTACAATTTTGTGAATCTCCTGGTGAACAGAAGACGACCAATTATGTATATGTAAAGTCATTTTTTGTTTAACAACACGTTGAAGAGTCACAATGGTGCTTTTTACCTCATTTAGAAATTTTCGTGCAACACTTGGTGTAGTATCATCCAAATTCTTCATTATGGTATTGAAATCGATTTTGAACATGGCCCGGTTTTGGAAGTATTTACAACTCACCTTTCTTAGTGACTTGGCCCGTTTGAGAACAAAATCCCCGAAAGTTGATTAAATCTTTGTATAGTTTTTGCCGGGTTTTTAATTTTCTTTGTTGAATTGTTTCATTTTGGCGACTCTCTTTGAGCAGCTGCAGTGTACTCTTCCGAATCAATGCACACAAGGATCATGCTTTTTCAAGTAACAACTTTGCCATTGTACAAAATCCTGTGTTTTTTGCAGAGCTTAGCTTGAGGATAAAAAGGAATTATGAATAACCCAAAGCCATTTTCTGTTCGTGTGCAAATCGAGAGTCTGGCTTAGGTGAAAGCATGTTGCATCTTTTGAATCGATTGACCCGTTTTAACCAAATAATATCTACTTCCTTATCATATTCTCAAGTGAATTTGTTTATCAGAAGCCGTCTTCCGCGTTTGTTTTGAAATCAGACATCAGACTTTTTTGTTTTTCTTCGAGAAGAGAAGAAACAGTTATTTTATTTATTCCGTGAAAGCTGTTTACTGTAAATTTGAAATTTCCTCATTCATAGTCGTTATTTGTTACCGGAACTAAATAACGAGCATTTATCTTTTTTCGTAAAGACAATTGTTCTTGATAAACCGACTTTTGATAACATACTTTCAAGTTTGTCATATTTTCTTGACCTAATTCAAAACACTTTTCTTGATTATTATATCTAAGCAAGCTCAGTGGTCAAATCAGCATTTTTTTCTTTCATTTTCTGATTTACCGAGTTTGACCTTATTCAACTACAAGTGCCAAAATATTATATCAAGATTCAAAGTAAGCACGTGTTTCTCCAACAGTTGCAGGATGTTTGATCTCCCGTTCCCCCCTCCTTTCCACACTCGAGAAACTGAAATAACATTACAAAACAACTGTTGTTTCTTGATGTGGTTCAGGAATGGGTTCGAGTAAGCTCAGAAAACAGCTCCTCTTGAGTAAACATATTAGTATATCTCATTTCAAAGCAGTATTGACATAGTTTGAGATACTCAGCTGATACCGTCATGAAATCATAGACGGGAGCGTTTGTCAGTCTGAGTACCCCGATGTCGATGCTTGCTAGGCAAATTTAGCCATCAAAATGCAGTTTGCATTGACTTTCCTCAATTCATCAAGGTCTCTGCAGCAGCCCATCAAATCAAACTCTTACCATCTAGGAGTTAGATTCCAGCTTCTTCCATTTAGAGCAATCAACAACTAGTCAGAAGATAAGCACATCCCATCTCCATGGTCTGAACTGACCATTTCCTTACAAGATGACCCAATCCTCTGCAGTTGTAACACCTTATCTGATACCATTATCCCAGTGACATACCCTCATCCCAGCTTGCTACAAAACAACTTTCCATTGATTCCCATTTGATTCTTATTGTAATTTCCTGAACACAATTTGCCCATCTGATTACCAATATTCTGAACACCCCTGATCTGTACACTGCAATCTTGAACAACATGATTCCTCGAAAAACATTCTGTACTGTATGTACCCATTTTGATACCCACCAATCTGCCAGCATACTGTCTAAACTGATTCACCATTTAGCTCCAACCAAACGCAACTGTCTGTCTTGACCCATATTCATACCCCAGGAGCAAATCTGCCGATTACGAGGGTTTGATGAAATTCTCTGGTTGTTGTTGGTTGGGGTTGAGTAGTTTAGTTTGAATGCCTTAGCCATTAGAGCGAGTGCCATGTTCATTGCGGTTGTGGGATCTGTAATGTCGTCGGGATTTGGTATTGGTTGTTGCATGAAGTTCTGGTTGAATGATGGTTGTGGGATATAGTTGTTGTTATGGGTTGTGTTGTTCAATAGGTACTTGGGTGATGGTTGATCTTGGTGAAACACTGGATAGTTGAAAGGATTGTTGGAATTTGCCATGAGTGCTAGCGGATCATGTGTTTTTGCAAGTCGTTCAGCTCTTTGATCATCAACCTCCTTTTGATTGTACTTCAAGAAATCATACAACTGAGTGTAATCTGTCGATGCAATCCGTCGTTGATGAACAATAGTAACTGGCCGGACTCCATTCTGGTTTGTAAATTGTTTAGGAACTTGAGATTACTAGCAATCTTTTCAGGAAAGTGTTTGTTTCTCTTAAAATCATTCATCAATTTTGAGAAACGGTGATAGTAAGACTCAATCGATTCCCCATCAGTGGAAGTAAACCTTTCCCATTCATTAAACAACTTAGCCTTCTTTTCTTGAATTCCAATATCAGAACCTTTCATCATTTGTTGCACACGTAACCAGATTTTCCTGAGAAAAGACCAGTTTCCAAACTATCAACAGCGCATAGAGGACTTCATCAGGAAGACCGAAAGAATGGTCTGAAATAAGCTTGATCCATCTGCTTCCACTGTTTAATTTCTCTGCTATTGTGAGTTCATCATCGGTTTGTTCATGAAACGTTGCAGGAACAGGTACTTCACGATCTGTATCACCTGGTTCAGGGATCATTCGTCTGACATAAGGACCATTCATAATGGAGTTGTAGATTAACTTTCCATTTGGTCTACTCTTAGCATACCGAAGAAGACGAGATGACCATGAACATAGTTCTCTTTGGTAAGCACTAGGAGGCGGTTTTCCAGAACCGGCTGCATAAAGTTCCTTGTTGAGATCGACATTGGCAAACGTGATGTGAAATATAAACAAGGATCTTTAGTGGGTAAAGTGATTGTTGTTGTTGAGGATTTTTTGAAATCAATTAACTTCACGGGATATTCTTGTCTAGTGATCAAAACTCGATAAGAATTAAACGGGATTTTACAAGATCACTAGATAACCGTGAATGATTTGATTCGGAATCAGCAGCGAAAGATTCCAAAAATACTGAAAAGTGTCAAAAAATCATAGAAAACAATGTTCTTGGGCTTCGAAAAATCTAACGCTGCCAAAAGAGGTGGTTACACATGCAGATCCGTCACTTTTTATCTTTGATTTGAGAGGTCACGGGCCTAAACGACTTTACGGATCAAAAGTTATTGCTTTTTACTGAAACCCTTTTCCCTCGCTCGGTTCGATCGAAACGCTAGTTCGGTTTCCTTCCGCTCGATCGATCCCGTTCGCTCTGTTCGATCACGCTAGTTCAACCACTCGCTCGTGTCGATCGACGCTAAGTGTCGATCCGTCGCGTCGTTCGACGACGCTAGTTCGATCCGTCGCTCGTATCGAGATCGAACGCTAAGTTCGATCCACGCTAGTTCGGGTCCTTCGCATGTTCGTTCGATCGAAGACTAGTTTTTTTTTTTTTTTTTTTTTTTTTTTTTTTTTTTTTTTTTTTTTTTTTTTTTTTTTTTTTTTTTTTCGAAACCTTCGCTCGTTCGATCGATGCTAGTTCGATCCTTCGCTCGTTCGATCGACGCTAGTTCGAACCTTCGCTCGTTCGATCGACGCTAGTTCGATCCACGCTAGTTCGGTCCTTACGGCTCGTTCGCGTCTACACACACACACAAATCTACACTGCATTGACCCACTCCACTTAATACCCATCGAGAACAAAGAGATTGCTCGTTCGGTCCTTGAAGGATACTCCTCGTTCGAATGAAGCAGAAATACACTCGAACAAACTCAAATTTTTTTTGGCTCGTTCGATTGCGATACCCAGAACACGTTCGAACTAAACGAAAAAAAAACACGGTCTTGTGATTTTCTTACCACTACGATCTTGAGATGACAAGCTACTAGAGTAATAGAAAAACTAGGAAATTTTTTTTTGACTGTTTTGGCAAAAAAAATATATGACGAGTTGAAACAATGAAAAAAAATACCGAATGATAAGCAAAAAAAATTACCACAACTAAATCACAACACCCAACCTTGGCTCTGATACCACTTGTTAAGATATCATTTCATCACCTCAAACACAAAAAAATAGATTTTTAGAGAGAGAAAGTAAAAAGAAAGAAAAATGGTTACTTGTTTCACAAAAGAAAAATGAGAAGCAACACCCTCTCCACACTTGGAGAGGGCTTTAAATAGTTCCAAGAGTGGACTATTCTAGTGGGCTTTGTGTTGGGCCGGTTCATAATACAAATGGGCTTGAGCCCGACATCTAGGCCAAACTAGCTTAAGTAAAATTCCCGTAAACTACGTTTTACTTATACAAGGCTCGGGATTGTTTAATGACCATCACTTTACTAAATATCACGGCTAACAGCTCCAAAACCAATTTCAGTATTGACAGTGTATCCACCCAATAACCCTAGTCAAGCTTGTCCCAGAAATCCCTTCCAACTAAAAGTCAGGTGAAAAAATCTTATGGTACTCACAATACAACTTTTTACGAATTTGACAAAACTTGCAAAACTAGAATCACCCCATCAGGTCTTACAGAGGGGGAAAGAGGTTTTGAGCAAACGAAAAGATGTTACCTCACTGAAGTTATTCCATTTTTCAAAACTCTTAAAGAACACTTTGTTGGAGTTCAAACAGCCCTCTTTAAAGAAGTTAAAGAAATGGAAGAAATTTTTGATCAAATGAATAACGAAGTGGACAAGAATACTGTAGTGACAAGCAATGTGCTAAAATTGAAAAGAAAACTTCTCATTGAAAATGAGAGATCCTATTGTAAATTGTTTGTCGACTCAACTGCTGTATGATGTGGAAAAATCACGTTGTCTAGATCTTGAAGCTGACATGTCTAAAGTTCATGATGAGTCAAAACTTATTTCAAAACTTGAAAGGGAATACCTAAATTTGCAATTAAAGTATCAACATCTTCAAGAAAGTTTTGATAATAAAAATTCACAAGCATCACAGGAAGCTCCTGATTTTAACTCATTCTTTAAAATCAAGAATCTCGAACATCAGATTAAAGAAAAAGATAACGTGATTCGACACTTGAAAGATCTAGTCGCTAGTGTGAATGACAGAAGTCGTGAGCCTTATTGACAAAATCATGTAACAGCGCGAATGATTAGAAAGGTTGAAATTCTGGTTTGATTAAAATCTTTCAATTATCCAACAGGATCAATTACTTGTTAACTAAGCCCTGATGGGATTTAGAAAAGCAACTGGGTCATTTGAATGGGCCTTGATAGATGATTGGGCTCCAATGGGTCAAAATATGAAATTTAGCCCAAACCGCCGCTTGGCAGAATGCCAACTCGCCGTTAAGCGAATTGAGCAACCCGCCGCGAATATATAAAATATTCGACCAAACCGCCGAGAGACGGCGGTTTACCTGTTGGACATAAAAGTAATAGAGAATTATGGCAACCCGCTGTTTATACAACTCGCCGTTGGTCAACCCGCCGTTGGTCAACCCGCCGTTGGACAACCCGCCGTTTAGGCACCCCGCTTTTGGCAACCCGCCTTTGGCAACCCGCTGTTGTAGGCAACCCGCTGTTGTAGGCAACCCGCTGTTGTAGGCAACCCGCTGTTGTAGGCAACCCGCTGTTTTGGGCAACCCGCTGGAATGGCAACCCGCCGTTAAAGCAACCAGCGGGTTGAGTAATTTATTTATAAATAAATAATAATAAAAATTACCCAACTCGCCGTTAAGAAAACACGCAACTCGCCATTTCGGGCTTGTCTCTTAAAATTCAAACTCCGCACCTCTTTTGTCAAACCTAATCACCTCCTAATGCATACCTAGGCTATCCTACACATAATACATACATTATATCCTACTTTTTCTTTCAACACGTCAACCCGCCACTAAGAAACTTGGGTAAATCATTCGTTTTTGTTTGAGATGGAAAGCGACTCATCAAAACACATTAATAAATACCTAATGACCACTTCCCAGCAATCAGAACACACCTTACAACACTACATTTGTGTACTCGACTTAGAACGACCCTATATCTAATTTTCTACAACTTGTGATGTGTTTTAGATCGATTTCTTTGATATACACATTGAATATATGATATAGATTGAGGTTCGAAGATTACCTTAGTAAGAAAAAGAAAAAGCTGTGAGTAGAGAATATTGGCGATTTTTGTGATTTCGTTTTGGGCTCGGCGGTTTTGACTGAGTGTGTAGTGAGAGTAGGTGTTTTTCGTTTGACTATTGTTTGTCGAAATGTTTTGGAATCCAAAGTGGCAACCTCGCCACCCTTGTCTAGACAAACATCTAAGTTACAAACATAGAGCGAGATTGGTGCCTGGGTTTCCTTGTCTTGTCTTTTTAGTGCATTTTGTTTTTAGTATTCTAAGAGCATTGTCTAAGAATTATGTCAGTGGGCCAAACTTAGGTCCTATGGTGTTATAAGGCATAGGAAAACAAAGAGCAAATGCTTTTTAGCAGCCCTAAACTTATCAACAATAGATAAACTTTGGACATTGAGTTAAAGTTAATTAGAAAAACTCCCTCCACCCCATCGCACAAATATTAACCCATTAGAATACATAAGAACCATCTATGATTAGGACTTTTATACACCCAAAGTCTTTTATCACACCCTTGGATATTTTCACATTCACTATCAAAATCCCTATTGTCGGCTTTGGCTATGAAATTTTCCTAGATCTTCGCTATCATTTGTCGGATAGCACAGAGCACCAAATACTCAGAAGAATGTAAGATCAGGCTTCTTATCATGCACCAGCTCATAAGGGGTTTTGTTATGACGAGTATGAATTAAAGATCGGTTCTGGGTGTAACAAGCCGTGGCTACAGCTTCTGCCCATAGAAACATGGGAGCTTTCGAGAATATCATCATTGTACTGTGCTGCTTCACCAGTGTATGATTACGCCTTTCAATCAAACGCCATTTTGGTGTGAGGACGTTCTCGGAACAGACTTTGATGAACTTGTGCCAACACCTTGCATAGTATTTAGCGACATAAACTTGGTTTTTCATGTTGACGAATTCCGTTCCGTTACTTCTGTGCGGATATGAATCTCGGACGTTTGATTGAGGCCAACCTGTATTTGCTTAAGTGAAAGTTGGTGTCAAAACTCTGGAGTTTCATCCAGCGCTGAGTGAGTCTCGCAATGAGATAGTTTTGAGCCCATGTGAATTCTTGTTACTAGTCACTGCCATGGGATGACTAAGTGTTGTATTTCTTCCCTGTTAATTACTCTGGAACTATCTTGTGAGGAACCACACAGATCCATATGAAGTGGTTGAAGGAAAGCTTACCATTAGATTGTTATTTTGTCAGAGAATGTTTTGAGCGGTTGGGAGTATGTTCTATGACTTATTTTCATGTGTTGATATTGGAACTGAGCAAGATGAAGGTTTTTCAACTTCAGTCTAGTTAGACCTATAAACTAGATTCGTTTCGAGCAAGATCATTTATCGTGCCTGTTCAGATTTAATTGGTATAATTAGTAGTTTAGTATTACCAGAAGTATCGGTCTCTTCGCTTCGTTTACCCACAAGTTCAAAACCGGACCCTTAAACGACGGATGCCATACCTTGTTTTGGACGAGGAGCTTTGGACAGTATTGCATAGACGGGAGAAGTCATCTGATGTGCTATCGATCGTTATCGGGTCTTATTGGTGCCGACGATACTACATTGTTGGTTATCTGTACCATTAAGATCTCGGTTTAACAGCATTGGGTGGGCGTCCTGGGGTAAGCCGATGACGACTTGAATGGAAAATCGAGTCAAACTGGTTATTGAAAATTGGTGATTAATTGATCAAAATAACAATTCTGGTAAACTATATTTGGGTTTCTCAAATCCTATGGGATAAAAATTACAAAAAATTTAGAACTAACGGCTAATACTGATAAATCTTCACGGGGCAATACTTTATAATATGGCCACGGACGCGGAAGATTATTGATAACTTTAAAACTACAGGGAAAGCATTATAAAAGGCAATTAACATAACTTAAACACAAAATTACTACTGGAGATAAACTAGGCATTAACAGGAAATCCTAAGTCTTACAGGAACGAACAGAAAATTATAAAGGCCAACCATTAAAAGTTAAAAACGCGAATCCAGCCATCTCGAAAACCCTTTCGGAATGGCCAACTTCAAGATCAGAATCCCAAAATGGCCCTACAGAGAACAGCTTGTGTCCAAAGTCCGTTAGCAATCCCTCTCGTCCTGTATCTACCAGAAAACAGTTAGCATCCGATGCTTTGTGGTGCTGTTTCCATACTGAACTGTCCAAAGTCGAACCCAAGAACTTCAAAATGGCCGTGATAGAAGACTGCTGGTTTCAAGCCATGCAAGATGAAATTCACGAATTTGATCGACTTGAAGTATGGGAATTAGTACCTCGCCCAATCTATGTTATGGTTATCGCTCTCAAGTGGATCTACAAAGTGAAGCTTGATGAATATGGTGATGTACTGAAAAACAAAGCTCGGTTAGTTGCAAAGGGATATCGTCAGGAGGAAGGTATTGATTTTGAAGAATCGTTTGCTCCAGTTGCACGGATAGAGGCCATCAGAATATTCATTGCCAATGCTGCAACCAAGAATATGATCATCTACCAGATGGATGTCAAAACTGCTTTTCTGAATGGTGATCTTCAAGAAGAAGTCTTTGTCAGTCAGCCTGAAGGATTTGAAGACCAGGATAATCCTACGCACGTTTATCGTCTGAAGAAGGCTCTTTATGGGCTAAAGCAGGCACCAAGGGCGTGGTATGACACACTATCAAAGTTCCTTTTGGCCAACAATTTCTTCAAGGGTGCCGTGGATCCAACGCTATTCACACGCAAATCAGGCAAACATATTCTACTTGTTCAAATATACGTAGATGACATCATTTTTGCCTCAACAGATCATAATGCGTGTCACATATTTTCCAAAGAAATGAGCTCCAAATTTCAGATGTCAATGATGGGACAAATGTCGTTTTTCTTAGGACTACAAGTTTCTCAAAGTCCCGGAGGCATCTTTATTAACCAAGCGAAATATGCTCTCGAAACCTTAAAGAAATATGGAATGGATCTCTCTGACCCTGTCGATACACCAATGGTGGATCGATTGAAACTGGACGAGGATCTCATGGGGATTCCAGTTGACCAAACTCGATTTAGAGGAATGGTTGGCTCCCTAATGTACCTTACAGCCAGTAGACCCGACCTTGTATTCGCTGTTTGCATGTGTGCTAGATATCAGGCTAAGCCTACCAAAAAGCACTTTGAAGCTATCAAACGTGTCTTTCGGTACTTGAAAGGAACCATTAACATGGGTCTTTGGTATCCGAAAGACAACGCCATGTCACTAACAGCTTATGCAGATGCGGATCATGCGGGATGTCAAGATTCAAGAAGAAGTACGTCGGGAAGTGCTCAGTTTCTTGGAGATAGATTGGTTAGCTGGTCATCAAAGAAACAACGAAGCACGGCAATATCAACTACAGAGGCTGAATACATCGCCATGTCTGGATGTTGTGCTCAAATCCTTTGGATGCGATCCCAGCTCAAAGACTACGGATTTGACTTCAATAAAATTCCTCTGTACTGTGATAACAAAAGTGCTATTGCTCTGTGCTGTAACAACGTCCAGCACTCTCGCTCCAAACACATTGACATACGGCACCATTTCATCCGAGAGCAAGTGGAAAATAGAGTGGTTGAACTCTACTTCGTAGAAACGAATTATCAACTTGCAGATATTCTCACCAAAGCCTTACCAAGAGAACGGTTCGAATTTCTTCTTCCACGCCTAGGCATGAAGAGTTTGACCCCTGAAACTCTCAAACGTCTTCAAGAAGGAGAAGATGAGTAAACCAAATGCCTTCATATATCCTTTGTACATAGTTAAAAAAATATATTTTTAATAAATAAGTCTAATAAAATACTTAGGAAATATTTTTAAGTCATTTGGAATTACTAAAAGGCTTGCAATTACTTCAAATTGCAACCCGGTTTAATGTCTGAGCATGGATTACTTTATATCCATGCTTTATGCGAGCAGAGTAATACAATGGTGATGAGGGAGCTATTCGCCTGATCTTTTCATCTCAATCAACGACTACAGCTCTTTCAATAGAAACCGGGTCGTTGTTTGAGGGGGAGAGTGAATGTGAAAAAATCTAAGGGGTGATAAAAGACTGTTGGTTGCTATAAAAGTCTAATCTTAGATGGTTGTTGTATTCTAATGGGTTAATATTTGAAGGGGAGTTAATTAATTTTAACTCAAAGGTCCAAAGTTATCTATTGTTGTAATGCTTAGGGTGTAAAAAGCATTTGCTCTTTGTTTCCTAGCCTTATTAACCAATAGGGACTAAGTTGGCCAATTGCCTAATCTTAGAAAAGCAGTTTCTCTTCCATATCCTTCGAGGCGTGATAATGAAAAGAGCCGTAATCAAGCTAATGAACAAATCGACAAATTCTATGAAATCTTCAAAGAGATGAGTTTCGAGATTAGCTTTACGGATGCTCTTGTTTTGATGCCCAAATTCGCCTCGACTCTAAGAACCTTACTTGGAAATAAAGAGAAACTTACTGAAGTGGCTCGAACTTCCAATGAACCCTGTCTAGCTCGAACTTCGATGAATGAACATTGTTCGGCGGTCATCTTGAACAAGTTACCCAGAAAACTTGGAGACCCCGGCAAGTTCCTGATTCCTTGTGAATTTCCAGGGATGGATGAATGCTTAGCATTAGCCGATCTCGGTGCTAGCATTAATCTAATGCCATTTTCAGTCTGGGAAAAGCTTTCACTTCCTGATCTTACTCCAACTTGCATGACACTCGAACTTGCGGATCGATCAATTTCTAAACCAATGGGAATTGCAAAAGACATCTCCGTTAAAGTTGGTGTATTTCACTTTCCAGCCGACTTTGTGGTTGTAGATTTTGAGCCAGACCCCCGAGTCCCTTTAATTCTCGGGAGGTGCTTCTTAAAGACCAGTCGTGCTTTGATTGATGTGCACAAGGGTGAATTAACTCTTAGAATAGGAAGTGAAGCCATCACTTACAATTTGGATCAGACTTCGAGATACTCGGCCAATTACACTCACATGACGGCAAACAAGATTGACGTCATTGATATGGCTTGTGAGGAATACTCTCAAGAAGTTCTTGGTTTTACTGATATAATCGCGAGTGGAAATTCCACTCCGTATTATGATCCAATTGTTGCTACTTCTTCTCCTACCCTAACTCCATTTGGGGATAGTGATTTCCTGCTTCTCGAAGAAGCCGACTCTTTCCTTGGTCTAGCAGATGATCCGGATTGTCCAGCATATAATCCATTCTACTATGATCCTGAGGGGGACATTCTTATTCTAGAAGCCATCTTGAATAGTGAACCACCACTTCCCCCTCCAAGTCAAGGAACTTATCTCCCAGAAGTCCGAACTGAGCTTAAGGTCTGTGAAACTAATACAGCCAATTCTTCCGTTGATGAACCTACTGAGGTTGAACTCAAGGAACTGCCTCCCCATCTCGAGTATGCATTTTTGGAGGGCGACAACAAGTTGCCCGTCATTATTGCTAAAGAGTTGGATGTTGAGGAAAAATCCGCTCTCGTAAAGGTGCTAAAGTCCCACAAGCGAGCTCTCGCTTGGAAACTTTCTGACATTCAGGGTATCAACCCGGAATTTTGTACCCACAAGATTCTTATGGAAGAAGACTATGCACCAGCGGTCCAACATCAAAGAAGAGTAAATCCAAAAATCCACGATGTTATTAAAAAGGAGGTTGAAAAACTTCTCGAAGCTGGATTGATTTATCCTATCTCCGACAGTCCCTGGGTTAGCCCGATACATTGTGTACCAAAGAAGGGAGGAATGACTGTGGTAGTGAACGAGGAAAATGAGTTGATTCCAACTCGTTTGGTTACTGGATGGCGAGTGTGCATTGACTATCGCAAGTTAAATGAAGCCACCCGCAAAGACCACTTCCCTCTACCGTTCATGGACCAAATGCTTGAGAGATTAGCGGGGAATGAATACTACTGTTTCCTCGATGGTTTCTCCGGTTATTTCCAAATCCCCATTGACCCCCGTGATCAAGAAAAGACTACTTTTACTTGCCCATACGGAACGTTTGCCTACCGTCGCATGCCTTTCGGCTTATGCAATGCTCCAGGCACGTTTCAACGATGTATGTTAGCAATCTTTCATGACATGGTTGAGAAGACGATGGAAGTCTTTATGGACGACTTCTCGGTCTTTGGGAATTCTTTCCAAAACTGCCTCTCCCGTTTAGACCACATGCTTCAAAGGTGTGAAGACACCAACTTAAGTCTTAACTGGGAGAAGAGCCATTTTATGGTCAAAGAGGGCATTGTCCTCGGCCATAAGATTTCTAAGAAAGGGATTGAGGTTGACAAAGCCAAAATCGATGTCATTGCAAAATTACCTCATCCCACCACCGTCAAAGGAATTAGGAGTTTTCTCGGTCATGCCGGTTTTTACCGGCGGTTCATTCAGGATTTCTCAAAAATATCCCGACCAATGACCCATCTCCTTGAGAAGAATACTCCATTCATCTTTTCCGATGACTGCATTCGAGCTTTCCAAACATTGAAAGATAGACTTACGGAAGCTCCAATCTTGATTGCTCCAAACTGGGACCTTCCATTTGAGCTTATGTGCGATGCAAGCGATTTCGCCATAGGTGCAGTTTTGGGGCAACGTCATGAGAAACATTTTCGGCCTATCCACTATGCTAGTAAGACCTTGATTGAAGCACAAACGAACTACACTACGACTGAAAAAGAATTACTTGCCATAGTGTATGCTTTCGAGAAATTCAGGTCTTACCTCATCATGAACAAAAGCATAGTGCATACGGACCATTCCGCCCTTAAGTATCTCTTTGCAAAAAAGGATGCCAAGGCAAGATTGCTCCGATGGGTTCTCCTCCTCCAGGAATTTGACTTCAAAGTCATTGACACTAAAGGAGCCGAGAACCTCGCAGCAGATCATCTGTCCAGATTGGAAAACCCGTATGAAAACGTCAATGATCCTAAAGAGATAAATGAAAGTTTTCCTCTTGAGACGTTAAATATGGTGACCTTTCGTGGAGATTCTAGAACCCCGTGGTTTGCCGACTTTGCAAATTACCACGCGGGTAACTTCGTTGTGAAAATGGGTTGAAGCGAAAGCACTCCCCACCAATGATGCCCGAGTAGTTTGCAAATTTCTGAAATCTCTCTTCGCCAGATTAAGTGATCGCGGAACCCATTTTTGTAATGACCAGTTTGCAAAGGTCATGCAGAAATATGGAGTTACTCACCGTCTCTCCACCGCTTATCACCCACAAACAAGTGGGCAAGTGGAAGTATCAAATCGTGGCTTGAAAAGAATCCTTGAAAGGACCATAGGTGAAAACCGTGCCTCCTGGTCGGACAAACTAGATGAAAACCGTGCCTCCTGGTCGGACAAACTTGAAAAAACCCTTGTCACTTCCTTGGTTAGCCGCGCCCCCTTACCTCCATACACCTCTCCATGCTACCTCCTAGCTCTTCATAGTCACACC
>BQNB010078388.1:0-30564 GCA_026074375.1 Tanacetum coccineum
CTCTTTCATTTATTTTGAGCTTGTACGTTTAAATAGAGCAAAAGGGGGGAGGGATGAATAAAATTTTTAACATTACAACACGAAACGAATGATAACTAGGGTTTACATGCAAAGGTGACAACTTTTCGGGTCTCCGTTTGGCCTAAAATGCTAAAACTGTATAACGTACGAGAAACACGTAAAAATCGACGAAAGCGCACGTAACCTATGTAACACTATGTAATGGTAAAACCATGCATATAATAAGTAGACTACTCTCATTCTGAGGCCGGAACGCGCTTGATGATGTTTTTTAGTTTTATGCGGGGTAACTTCCCGGTTTTAAGTCAAATTTAACCGCAACTTATAAAATTCAAAATAATGAACGGAATGGTTTAAAATATTGACCTGAAATTTACGGGTGTGACATCCTTTCCCCGTTAAAAGAGTTTTGTCCATAAAGCTCAATTCGTAGCATTAGACGTGGATTCAGGGTTAGCGAAAAAATGAGGGTACTTTTTTTGCATTTGGTCTTCGCGCTCCCACGTGAATTTAGGGCCTCGCCTTGAATTCCAATGTAATTTGAAAATCATGATATAGATCTACTTCAAATGTTTGGCTTCATGATCCATGATTTTAATCGGTTCGTCGATGAAATAAAGTTTGTCGTCGATTTGAATTTCGTCCAACGGGAAAACTAGTGGTTCGTTGGAGAAACACTTCTTTAGATTGGAAACGTGAAACTACTATGAACACGACTTAGTTGGTTTGGGAGTTCAAGTCGGTAAGCAACCGTTCCAACTTTAGCAAGAACCTTGAAAGGACCAATATAACGAGGGTTCAGCTTTCCCCGTTTGCCGAAGCATATCACCCCTCTCCATGGCGATACTTTCAACATAACCTTATCTCCAACTTGAAACTCCAATGGCTTACGTCTCCAATCGGCGTAGCTCTTTTGTCTATCACGTACACCTTGAATACGTTTCTTAATTTGGATGATCTTTTTCTGTAGTTTCATGAATAATCTATGGGCCAGTGAGTTGGCTAACACCAACTTTTGCCCAGCAGATTAGCGACCGACACTTTCGACCGTACAATGCTTCAAATGGTGCGGCTTTGATACTCGTGTGATAACTATTGTTGTACGAAAATTCTACCAAGGGTAGATGCCTATCCCAACCTTTTCCAAAATCGATCACACAAGCACGCAACATGTCTTCTAAGGTTTGGATGGTCCTTTCACTTTGACCATCGGTTTGAGGGTGATAAGCCGTACTCATATCCAATTGAGTACCTAGAGCTTTCTGAAGCGACTGCTAGAATTGAGATGTGAATCTACCATCTCAATCAGAGATGTGAATCTACCATGCCTCGTGACTACTTCCTTCAAGTATTGTCTAGTCAACTTCTCCATTGAGTCGTTCTCCTTCATTGGTAGAAAATGAGCAGATTTAGTAAGGCGGTCGACAATTACCCAAATTGTGTCTTGTCCAGTCGACGTCTTTGGCAATTTAGTAACGAAATCCATTGTAATGTTTTCCCACTTCCATACTGGGATCACAGGTTGAACCAACAAACCAGATGGTTTTTGGCATTCGGCCTTGACTTTGGCACATGTCAGACACTTACTAACGTAGGTGGCAATCTCAGCTTTCATATTGGGCCACCAATACAGTTTCTTCAAATCTTGGTACATCTTGTCCGATCCAGGATGGATTGAATACTTTGACTTATGCGACTCGTGCATAATCAAAGCTCTCAAGTCACCAAAACAGGGTATCCAACTCCTATTCTTCAAACATAACGTTCCATCAGCACGGGGCTCAAGCTTCTTAATTATACCACACAAATCTTCGGTTCCATAATTCTCTTTCTTTCTCACCTCAACTTGAGCATTCAAAATTTTCACATGAAGGTTCAAACCAATCGTCATCCGTTCCTTTCGGCTCAGAGCGTCCGTCACCACATTCGCCTTTCCCGGATGATAACGAATTTCACAGTCGTAGTCACTCAACAATTCCAACCATCGACGTTGTCTCATGTTCAACTCCTTCTGATCAAGAATATGTTGCAAACTCTTATGATCAGTGAACACAACGCACTTCGTGTCGTACAAATAATGTCTCCACATTTTGAGAGCGAACACTACAGCTCCAAGTTCTAAGTCATGTGTAGTGTAATTCTTCTCGTGAATCTTGAGTTGGCGAGATACGTAGGCTATGACTTTTTTATTTGCATCAAAACTGCGCCCAACCCGTTGTGAGAAGCATCACAGTAAGCCACGAAGTTTTCACTACGTTTGGGTAAAGCCAAAATCGGCGCACTACATAATTTCTTCTTCAACAGTTGAAATGCAGCTTCTTTCTTTTCACCCCAATCGAACTTCACGCTCTTTTGAGTCAACTTCATCATAGGCTTGGCAATTTTTGAGAAACCTTCAATAAATCATCGGTAATAGCCAGCAAGACCTAAAAATTGATGAATTTCTGTCAGAGTCTTAGGCGATGCCCAATCATTAATTGACTCAATCTTAGCTGGGTCCACATAAATGTCTTCACTATCAATCACGTGACCAAGAAATTGTTACTTGATAAAAAACATTAATTGAAGTAGTATCAATGGTTTTTAGGCCTAAAATCATCTCCTACACTGCTAAAACGAACTAGGGTTCGTACGCCTCTTTTTATTCTAAGTTACACACTCAAAACCACTAAATTCGGTTTGTATATATATGAAAAACGACCGACGGCTTTCACATTTTAGACGTGTATGTGCGTAAAATACACATACCTTTACCTTTAAAAACGCGGCAGAGCTAAAATTAACCAAAACGGACTTAAAATGCCAAATATACGCTTTTTGCTAATTGTTATTTGCCAGGTAACAGATATCTAAGAAAAATGACGAAAACAAAGCCAAAACGACAAAACCAGGACTTGGAATAGAAAAACTTGAAAGACAAAGCCAAATCGAAGCCGGAAAGTCAAGTCAAGTCCAAAAGGCAACAGAAAAGTCAACTGTTCAGAAGGTAACAGTCAATCCCAAGTCAACCCCGAAGTTAAAAAGCCAAGAAAGTCAAAGAAAAAAATAAAGTTTAGGACTAAATTGAAAATCCCTAAACTTATATTTAAAACGAAGAAATCAAGAGGAAAAGAATAGAGTAGGGCCCATACTGTCAATTTGTCAAAAGTTTATACAGTCCAAGGGCCCAAACTGACCCAAAGTCTATAAACATGTATTACCTCAAGGACGAGTATGCAACTATAGTATATAACTCTTGGACTCATTTGCCAAGTCCCCAAAGTTTAATAACAATACAGGACCAAAATGCAATGAACTAAATAACCAAGAGAGGAACTAACCTTAGCCAATTTCCAAAGCTCACACTCTTTATAACCTTAAAACAGACTTTCCCGCTCGTCTATTCCGCTCCAAACACAATCACTGGTTTGTCACCCAATTTTACCCTGTAATTACCACCACCACCATGGGTAACATCCATCAATTGGATGAAACACATCACTAACCTCATTAAACGGCTATAATTAACTCGAAAATGATCAAGGGCCAAGATTAAGTGGAAGTTTCAAGAATCTCTCTCCTCTCCTCTTCTATTCTCTATAAATAGAGGCTTAGGGCTCATTTTACCAGTTGTTGTTGTTTTTGTTTTAAAAATTTCACTTTGTAATTTCCCAATTTTAAGCAATTTACTTTCACTTTTTAGCAAATAAGCTTTAAGCTCTTGTAATCTCTCTTTTTCATCTTGTACTTCATAATTCTAGTTATATCAATTCAGTTTACAAGTTCCTTCAAGTTTTGATTTCAATTTTAAGTCGTTTTCATCAAATAAGCTCTTAATAAGCTCATTTGAGCTTATTACTTTTCATAAGCTCAAATTTAGTTCAAATCCTGTTTTTAGCAATTCATTTACTCACTTTCATCAATTTGAATCAAAGTCATGATCACTTGAGTTGTGTTGTGTTCATTTTGGAAGCTAAAAGGACAATAAGCTTAAATCAAGCTTATTGAGGTTTAGAGGCTAGGGAGCCACTTAGGTGCTTGATTTGAGGTCACTCACTCTACAAGAGTGACCTCTAGTGCTGAGACTTCAAAAAATTCTCAGGTTACATTTCCTAAGTTCCATTTTAGCTTAATTTGATCATTTACATTTGCTTATTTCATTTCAAATTTTGTTAAATTCTCTTCAAATACATTTGTTTAGTTTTGTTATTAAGCTGTTTAAGTTTCATTAGAATAGAATTTGGATAATCACACTTTTCATAAAATTCTGTCATATTAGTAACAATAAGCTAGAAGAGAAACTAGCTATTTCTTTCAAATAAGCTGTGAATTTTAGTTTTCAAATAGCTCTATTAGGTCAATATAAATAGAAGTAGATAAAAAGTTTAGGTTGTTTTAGTTTTAATATAGATTTTAAACTCAATTTTATGTTGACAGTAAATCTTAAGGTAGTGTTTGGATTAAGCTTAAGTTGACTCTTTAAGTCAACTTTTCATTGTCAAAGCTATTGAGTTAGTTGTGTTAAGGTACTACACTAAGTTTAGAGCAGCTTTTAAAAGTTAGTGAGTCAAATTCAAAAGGTTAGAGTGTCAAAGCTTTTATTTTGCACCAGGGCAGTTTTAGTATAACTAGTTTAATTACTAGAGTTTTTTTAAAGCATTCTAAAGTTCTTAGTTGTTGGATTCAAGTATAGTGGAATTTAGGTAGCAGTTTTAAAGAGAATTAAAACTCAAAATTACATTACACTAGTGAACATGCCATTTGCATCAGCAAAACACTTCACATCAGCATAGATTTTGCTATTTTAAACTTTGAGTTTTTCATTTCCTTGTTAAAACTTTGCAAAATCCTTTTATCTAGGTTAATTTTAGATAGTTAGTGTAGCTTATCTCAAAAATCTCAGCATCTAAAGTTTAGTAATAAGCTTGATAGCTTATTTGAAAAAAGCTCAAAAAACTGTTTCATTAGAACTTGCACTTTTTCATCTTCATTTTCTTGTTAAAATTGTTAAAACTAGAGTAATTTTAGTTTAGATTCCTTTAAAACACATCTCAAGCATCAAAGATTTTCTTTTGTTTTCCATTTTCATCAAGTAATAAGCATAGAATAAGCCAAAATCCAAAAAGCTTGTTAAACATCAACTTACTGTAACAGCTTTTGAAATGCTTATTTTGTAGCTTATATAGTTGTTAAAAGTGTAAAGTGCTTTTGTTAATGTTGTTTAGAATAAGCTAGTTAACAACTTTGTAGTTTTAAGTTTTGGCTGAATCTCATTTTTCAATAAGCAAAAATAAGCTAGAATCGCGGGGTTTGTTTAGAACTTTTCTCATAGTTTAGGGTTAATCATTTTCACTATAGTGTAAATTTTCACTAGTTCGCCCGCCTACCCTTGACTTTCCCTTCTTACACTTTCTACCCTGTATTTCTTAGAATAATAAATAGTTTTATATTTTTAAGAAATTAGTTTTATTAAACTTAGGGTTTGTTTTTAATCAATAAAATTAGGGTTCAATTAGCTTTTAAAATTTGGGGCTTTTTGTACCAATAAATTTCTGCACTCTTTTAGCAACTTAAAATCATTTTTCTTTATTTTTCCCATTAAATTTGTATTTTCTAGGAATTAAAATAGACTTTATTGATTTACTTTTTCTTAGAAAATTCATAAAAAAATAGGAAAAAATAGTTTAAAAAAATTAAATGTTCTTTTTGCATTAATTTCATTTTTTAAATTAGTATTTTGACAAAATAAAAGTAAAATTTTACGTATAATTTATTAGAAAAAGTTTTATTTTTAGTGAATTATTAAACTTTAGAAATTCTAAAAATATTCAAAATTACATAAAAAATTCTAATTCTTTTTCTAAATTTTCATTTTAATTTGTGATTTTAGATATAAATTTGATTAAAAAAGTCGTGCCTTAGTTTTTAAATTTCAGTTTTAGCTCGCGTTTATTACGTTTTGTGCATTTAAATTTCGTGCTAGTTAATTGTTTTTCAATTCATGTTATTATATTTTGTAGTGTAATCAACAATTCAAAAGTCTTTTACTATTCTAAACTCGAATCCGAATTATTCTTAAATTCTCAATTCACGATTTCGTTGGGACACGACCCGAGAAAAAATACTTCCCGGATAAAAATATACAAATTGTGTTTTCTCTTGTGAGATTTTTACCTTATATTTCTCTTGGTTGAGAAGTATTTTGGAAAGAATTCTTACGGGATTAATATAATACGTATATAAATTTGACTACACCAAATTTTGGCGCCGTTGCCGGGGAAGTCGTGAACGATTGTTGAAGAATATTCGTTGAAGTAGAGTTTCGAAGATCCTTCCTTTGGAAGTTATTTTGCTATTTTTCTATAAAAATATAAAAAGTTCATTAATTCGATTCCTATCGAATTAAGTAAAAAAATAATAAACATTTGGATACAAGCTATCCATCTTAAACCATTCCATTAACAAATCAAAGCGTGAAGTACTTGCGAGGTAGACGGATCCTTTTAGTTTAAAAAAACTATAAGGTGTGTTTAATGGAAAGTGATAGTATTCTCTAAGCAGTCATTGCGGTCGCTAAGCTTCTCCGCTCACTTGTGCGTTATTCTTAGGAGAATTATCGTGAAGTTGTAAAAGAACGATTACCAATATTATATTTGTTTTCATTCTTATTAAAAACTAAAAAATAATTCTCCCCAAAAATAATCTTCTTAATCTCTCATAATTCTTCTTGGTTATTTTCACTAGTGCATGCGCACTCGATCCTCCTTGGAATATACTATTCCAAGAAGACGTAATTGTCGAACGATCTCGAACCAGACAAGAGGCAATCCATCTCAATTGGATCGATTCAATGGCCGGAACTATCGAAAACGCAGGGACCAAATGTTTCATGCAATGCAACCTGTTGGACGACTCTATTTCCTAATCACCACATGCGTGGGGTTGTGGTGGCTAGAGGTGGCCACCGTGCTAGGCGTTAATGGGGAGTGAGGTTGCTTACGGGATGGCATTGAGGGGGCTTTGCTAGTTTGGGGTTTTTGTTGAGGGGGGTCTGAGTGACTGGGTGTTGTGGTGGTTTCTGGCTAGTGTGGGGTTAGTGTGTGATTGTGTTGTGGGTTTGGGGTTTAGTGTGTCGAGGTGGGGTTTTTGGTAGGTTGTCTGTAGTGGGTGGTAATCGTGAGTTGTGGTATGAGGTTTTGTCTTGGGTGGTTGTTTTTTGGTATTATCACTTGGTGTGTATTTTCAGGGGTTGGGGGGGTGTGGTGTAGGTGGTGTGGGTTTTGGCGTTGTGTGGGGTGTTGGGCGGTTTGCTGAGGGGGGTTTGGCTGCTGGTGAGTTGTGTGGTGGAGTTGTTCGTGAGGGTGTGGGTGATTTCTGGTACTATGTAAAGTATGGTTGTTTATTCTTTGATTGTAGAATTGTTTATGAAGTGGTGGTAGTGGGGTTTGGTGGTTGGGGCTATTGGTGGTAGTGGGGGTTATTTGGGATTTTTGGGGGTTATGGCTGTGCTCGCTTAGGTGTTGTTATCTTATATTTGGGTGGGTGCGCCGCGTGTCGTACCGTGCGTATTAGGGTGGGTGTGAGGGTGAATTTAAGGCTAAGTGATGGTTGGTTGATCGTGTTTAGTTTAGTCGGTGGTTTCTAACTGTGTGATTGATAGGTATGTTTTGTGTATTGCATATTTGTTGTTCCTCTAAATAATTCTATGAGATTGCGGTTTGTTTTAATATGTTTGTTAAGTTAGTTTTATATTTAGTATCAGAATATATATCATTTTTTTATAATATTAAATATATTACCTAATTTAATGAAATATATTATTATTAATTATTATCTTAATGTATATATTATATATTATATATAATTTATATAATTTTTTTATATAATATTTATTCTATAATAATAAATATATGATTAAAATTAAATAATATTCTATTATTATGGGTAGACAAGATCCCCCAATCACCTTTGATTTTTTAACAAGGTCACTTCAACGTTTAGAATCCAGAAGTTTCCCGAACACTTCGGTTAAGTTTGCTTTTTTTTTAATCCTTTTTCTCTAGTGACGGTGAAGACCGAGGAGATTGGTTACGACAAGAACCTCCTAGATCAATTCTCACTGGGGACGGCCTTGTTTCAAATTCATAACCCAATTACTTTCCACCTTCAAAAAACCAATTACTATCGAGAATGAGATCATTACCTCTTTACCAAAATCCATACCAAAGCCTTTAATGAAGCATGGGTCGTTTTAAAAGGATCCTTCGTCAATGTCCTCATCCATGGCTCTTTTTGAACTTCACAACTCGATATTTTTACAAACTCTTTGAATTCAACGATCAAAGATGCCCTTAATTTGCATGCAGGTGGAAATTTTTAGACAAGTTGCCTCAAGGAAGGTTTAAGCGATAATTGAAAGCAAGTGCAAAAGTTCATTATTCTTGAAGGTCGTGCTAAAATTCAATGAGTGAGTACGTTGCTCCTCTTTCTAATTCTTCATTTCCATTAATTCTCTCGAATGCGCAACAAATAGCCGCTTTCTCTCGAAGATTAAGATGATATCAAGCATGAACAAAATAAGGTATGAAATGAATGCTTTAGTTGTCACTACTCCTGCACCCGTCAATGCAGTTGAGGAATGATGTACCAACTTGTGTGGTACAATCATATGTTTTTTATGTGTGGCCCAATGACTACGAGGTAGTTATGAGTACCGGTTTATCACGATAATTTCCAACAATTTCAACAAACGATCGGTTGGTAATTTTGTCAAAATGGAAATTTCGGCGGTACCGCTGCTCCTTACTTGGCAAACCAATTAGACCACAGGATTTATAGCCCAATTCAACAAGCCTTCTAGACCAAACCAAGGGTACAAATGCTATCAAGGGTATAATGGGAATAGAATGTAAACCCAAACCAATCAAGCTTAACAAGGAGTTAACTCCGGGATTTTCACAAAAACCCAAGCTCAAGCTTATCAAGTCCCGAGTACACCAGCTCCGGGTTATTACTCAAGGTTTGAGCTTTCACAAAAGCGAATGATGCTACCTTGAAACAACCTGCAAAAAGAATTTGAATGATTTCAAAAGGGAGCAACAAGATTTTCAAAATGAGGCAAAGAAATTTTCTGAAATATGGATGCTTAACATGTTTCAAAACACAATTGGGGAAATAACAATACATCAAGTTCAGGAACCTTACCCAGTAATACCATCACAAACCCAAGGTGTGAAGCTAGAGCCATTACGACTCGAAGCGGACTTTCTTACACACCGGTACCACCAATTCCACCACCGCTCTATGATGAGAATGAAACTTTGACTGAGAAGGAAAGAACGAGAGGTGGTCCCCAAGGATAAGGTGCTACGAGCACCAAAGGACATCAAACTCCTTTATTCAAAATCTCAAGATCCGGTTAAACTGGTGAGCAGTCCAATTTCTCCTGAGCCTTCTTCTGCTCAAGTGAAAATTCTTCACCTTCAAAAAGAACCTTCTAAAAAGAACCGTCTTCCATATCCTTCTAGGGTAGAACATGAAAAGAAAGGTGAAAATGATAAGGTTCAAATCCAAAAGTTTTGGGAAATGTTCAAAAAGATTCACGTGGACATTACTTTGGCAGATGCTTTGATCTTAGTACCTAAGTATCAAAAGATGTTAAAAAGTTTGTTGTCAAATAAAGAGAAGTTAGTTAAATGATATGGGCAATACACGGTGAGTGAAACTTGCTCGGCGATCATTCTCAAAAAGCTTCCCGAAAAGCTTGGGGACCCCGGACAGTTTCTCATCCCGTGTAATTTTAGTGAGCTTAAATGCAAAGCCTTAGCGACATAGGTGCTAGTATCAATCTTATGCCATACTCCGTATACACATAAAGTTGGCCTTCCTGCTTGCAATCTACTCCGGATGACCTTAGAACTAGCATAAATTGCTCTCTTTTGTGTTCCTAACAGGAATTGCTATAGAGATGTCTTGGTTTCCGGTTGGCCGAAACTTTACTTTCCCGGCCGACTTTGTTGTAGTAGACTTTGAGTGTAATTACCAAGTTCCTTTGATACTTGGTAGACCTTTCTTAAGAACCGCACGGGTCTTAATTGATGTTCACGGGGAAGAGCTAGTGATAAGGGATTGGTTGGAAAGAAATAGTTTGTAAACCGGTGGTAGTCAAGATAATGAGTCAATCCATATGATGGAGTATATGATGACCGGTCAAAGATGTTTGGGAACGGAGAAGTAATGTTTGACTTCTGCAAAACATTGCTATTGTTGACGAGGTTGAATCTCTTTGGGTGACAATATTAATCAAAAGGAAGAACTTAAAGGGAATTTTCTGACCCAGTCGCAGAAGAAAGGGCTTGTTTTTAGATAAGTTTAAAATCCACTAACCAACGGAAGAGTTATTCATTTCTCCGAAAAAAGCTACCATAAGTGTGCAATTTTCCACTCATCTTTCAAAAATAATTTAGAGGACTCTTTTACAATGGGGAATGATGGATCTTTTTGTTATTTCCAAAACAAAGAATTAGACAAAGAGATTCTCATTCCAATCCCAAGAGAGTCCAAAATTGGAAAAGATTGTGATTTTCCTTCTTGTGATGATTTTCAAAGCTTCAAGACTTTTTCAAACCCCCTTTTTGAGAAAGAAGATGATTTTCCCTCTAGAAATGATGAGTCAATTCTTAAGGAGGAGGTTCATAAGGAAACTCTTAAGAGTTATTTGAACCCTCTTTTTGAAGATGACGAGGAAAACATTTCTAATGAGGTATCTAAACAAATTTCTCCAAAAGTGAATTCTGAACCCTCAAGTGAGTTTCTTCCAAAAGATGATTGTGATAGTGATGATGATCTCTTTGAGATTGATTCTAACAATGATGAGTGGAAAAGAATTTTGTATGGAGAGGATTTTGAAAGAATGAATGTTGATAGTGATAAAATCAAAGATTTTGACAAAACAAGTTCAAATGTTTTTAAGAGCTTAAGTGATGAACTTGAACCCGGTGGGTCAAGTCATGTTGAAAGAAATGATTTGGATTACCTGTGTAGGGTGATGTTTTATTCTCAACAATTAATGACGGATAAGATTTTTACCGTGGTTTTTTTTGACAAGGATGCTTTTTAACGATGATAAAGAGTTCAAAAGAGTTTTAGCTCCATCTAACGATCTTTTGGACTTACTTGAAGTTTTTGGACCCACGTCCCACCACCCTTAATGGACTTTAATGTTACCAAAGCATTTTCTGGGTTCATATTTTCTCTCTTGAAAAACTTTTCTAAAAAGTTGTTTGAACCCGGAATAAAAAATGCTACGGTATATCTTTCATCCTTAGTTTGGGGAGGTTTTCACCTCTTGGATTTTATTCACCATTGCTATTTCACATAACAACCTAGTTTGGCTATACCCCACCCCCCCCCCCCCCCCCCCCACCCCCCCCCCCCCCCCATCCCCCTTTACCACCCCCAGGGGGCAAGGTCAGCGAAGGGACTCTATAATAAACAAGCGCGTCGTGGCGAGGCACCCTCTATGCCTATCCTTTTTATTTTCATTTTTTTTCTGTTTTCTTTGCTTCCCAAGGACAAATCAAATTCGGGGGCGGAGTATAGCTTGTACTCGGTTAACAAAAAAACTAAGGGGGGGGGGGACGTCTTTAGAGATGTTTTGAGTTACAATGTCAAAAAAAGAGGGAAAACTTGTTCTTTTTCTTATCTTGTGGGTTGTTTGTGATTTTTGTCTAGTTTTCCGGATTTAGGAAGCTTCAGGGATTCAATATTGTGGAAGGACAAAGCAAATTCCCACAATTTCCATCGGATGGTCTCCAATCTTCTCTTCAAATGGAAGGAAATCTTCTTATCTTGTTCTTTATCGAATAACATCTATTCTTTTGGATGACCTTAGATTTTTGTTAAAGATCCTTTTGTCCCTTATTTTTAAACCTTTGGAGGACAAAGTTTCATTTTTAGTTTGGGGAAGGATATCTTCGATATTGACTTGCATTTCAGCGCACCTTGTTTTGAATCTTTTTTGAATTATCTTTTTGTGAAAAAAAAGTGAGAAATTTTAAATTTTTGCTTACAAGGAAAAGTCAAAAGAAGCTTAGTTTGAGAAAAAAACACTTTTTGGTAGTCGTTGGTGTGAAATAGGACGTTAATTTTGATCTTGACCGGTTGAAAATGCCCTGCTAGTTCTTTAACCTACCTTTGTAGCGGACCTAGCTTTCACAAATCCTTTTGCTTTGGATTTTTTAAAATGCTGAAGGAACAGAAATGATGTAGTTAATATAAGGTATTTGTTTAAGCAAGGTTTATTGGAAAACCTAAAGCTTATATGGATGATTTGTGTCTTTTTATCCCACAAGCTCTTAACACACTTAATCATACGTGCTTCTTTTTTTTATTTAGCTAAGTCAACCAATGTCTTTAGGAAAAAGTCTTACTTTTGAAAAAAGAATTAATTTTAATATGTATGTAAGATTTTTGGTTTTCTAAACTTTATCAAAGTTGATTTCCTAAAATGAAATTTTTCATTCATCAAAAAGGATAATTATAAAAGAATGCCAATGCAAGCATGTCATAAGGCAAAAGCATTATTTTTCGTGCAATGAAGCATTCGCAAAAATAGAATTAACAAAAGCTATATGTAGTTTTTGAATCGTTGGGTGTATCCATGTTGGAGAAAGATCGGATGGGTCGCAACTAAGGATTAAACATGTACGTTAGGATCAAGGTTCGTAGGCATTCATCATAGGGGAGGCGGCCTAGGTGATGATTGCCAACTAAGGAACTTTGGGATTCTTAGGCTTTGGTCAGGAAAAGGGGTGTTGTCGCGATAACCCACAAACGTTAGCAGCGGAGTGGGGGTTCGAACTAAGAACACCGGTTGTTGTTGCGATATCCTATTTGAGAGAAAGGCCTAAGTGGGGGTTCGAACTAAGAACAACATTCCTATTGCAAAAAGAAAATAAATTAAAGTATATGGAAAATAAAAAGAATGGTTAAAAATTTCATTTTCTCAAATCATTTATAAGTTTTGTTTCTCGAACCTCTTTTAGCTTTGAGTCGAGGTTTTATCTTTTGTTATTAAACATTTGAGCTCACAACGGCTTATGGTTAAAGCTTAGTGGAATACAACTATGAAGATAAATTGATCCTCTGTTAAGTTAAAAGCGTGCAAACATCCTTAATCATTAGTAAAAATAAAAGGAAATGTCGTTACTCAACTATATGGGGGATTTGGAATCTAGGAACACTGCAAGTGGAATTTCTCCAGTACATGTATGTATTATATATGTACTTATAAGATAAATATGATTTTGTACGTTGCGACGTACGTTCATTTGGATCGTCATTATGCAATTTTTGTAATTGGAGCGACGTGATTTATTGTCTGTGATCGCGTGTTCGTTGATTGTTGTGGTAGATTCGATTGTCTCGATCGTCTATCCTTATCGTCTTTCGATTAAGGTGAGGTTCATAGACTCGCTTTTGAACTGTTTTAAATGTTTTATAACCCGCGAGGGGGATACATGTTGTTTTGAAAAATGAACGCAATGTGTTTTGATACGTGATATGATTTCATTACTATGAGTATATGCCTTTTGTTGTGTGACCGTTAATTATCGAGGAGGTAAACGCTGAATGCATTAAATAGATCTATTGGGTTTGACAACCCTGTCCGGGGTCTGAATCCGATGGTGAACACCCTGTAACGGACATTTTGTATTGAGACTAAGGGTGGGTGGCACATGCTTATGGTTAGTATTTTATCCTCTGATAATGTGTTAGGTTCGGTTAACGGGGGGCTCATGTTAGTAGAAATCATGGTAGTAACTTGCTTGCAAGCCAATGTTATAACTTGTGTTTTGTTGAACCAATTATGCGTTATGATGTTATTTGTAAACTCTCAGAATTCACTTCAACGTTTTGTTGACGTTTTTTTAAGCATGTATCTTCGGTTTAGGAGCTGTTGATGGCTTGTGGAAGGAACGGAACGGACAGTATCAGGGATTATGTCTGGCGTGATGTCCCAATGTCAATTTTACTATGTGTGTTTTTTAAAAAATGAGATTTGTTAAGAAAGTCGTGTTCTGGACCTACTTAGAAATGAAATTTCTAAAGTTGTTTGGACCAAAATAACTTTTGATTCTACCTTAATTTAAATTGAATAAATTCTTGTTTTATAAACGTATCATTTGGTCGTTTACTGGGACTCGTGTGCCTGTATTATGAACTAGCACCCTAAAGTGATATTCTGTTGCGTTGTGATTTTTGGGGGGGTGATGTGTCGTTGTGTGGTGTATATTTTATTGATTCAAATTTTAAATTTATATTTTTGCCGACTAATCCCAAAACAACAAATTTTTAAGGGCAGTGTACCCGATTCGGAAGTAGGTTCGTGTAAGTAGGGTGTCGAAACTTGAAGCGAGGTTTAAATTATCATTTAATTTAATATCTGTTTATCTTATCTATGTTAATTCTATCTCTATTTCTAAAACCTATGTCAGTCTCTTTGTCACTAATTCTAACGGGAAAGGGGGGTTTTTCAGCCTGAGAGACTGGCACGGTTTTGGTTGGTGACTAAATAAATTCAAGGCTTTTAACACCTACGGGGCGCGAGCTAATTAACAAAAGATAAAAGAACGGCGATCGAGCCAAATCTAATAAAACTGTATTAACCATTATTATATCGATAAGAAAGTTGGTTTGTGTATTAAGTGCAATGATTCTTCTCTCGAGGTGGCATATCTTTCTTAAGACTTAGGCGTTACATCATCCTAGGACCTAGGACAAAAAACATAATTAATTCTGTTCACATATTAAAGCATCCGCATAATAAAGCATCCTTATTTGAACTGATTATAATCTATCTTAGGGAGTAAAGCGATGGTGCTCTTGTTATACCTAGCTCATAGAGACTTTACCCACTTACCGCTTACTTGCAATTCATACGACTAAGTAGTCCACTTGTCCAATATCCAATGGAATCAGACATTACTTGTGTGAAATTATCTAGGTCCACATGCTAGTCAACAGCTCAATAATAAACCATCGGCAATATCAATTTAACTAGTTTAAGAGTCACAGATTTAGAAGGAAAATATTTGTGAAACTATTACTTCTAGTGTATTAATTTACTATATGGCAGAGCTATCACAGACTCTGATCTACTTGGTCCGGATCACTAGATCCAATTGAATGATAGGTCGCATACAATAAGCGCGTAAACACGTATTAAATTGTAACAATAAACAAGCATACAACGAATAAATCAAGGAAATCGAGATCAAACAAATAACCCAAAACATTCAGATCTTCATAATATGGCTAATCCGAAGGTATTAGCCTTCAAACGTCCATTAATAAATACAAGAGTACATTATTTTAGCAAAGGTAAATAAACCGATGTAACGAATGTACCAAAACTGAATGTTTACTAACAGTTTACGGAATTACACGTTGGTTTCCTATGGAATTGATAACGTGCTCGAACTCTTCTGCTCTTTTTCATCTTTGAAAATCGACTTTATGGTTTAGGTATCGACAATATGATTTTTCACACTTAAAGCTCGTTTTTGAGTTTTTTATTTATAGGGTCTGGTGTCGGTCGATACGCTTATACAAGGAGTTTAGATGAGGTTATTAGGATTTATTGGAGTAGGGGACACGTGATATCTAACAGAATATTATGTTCATGCCATTTCTTAATACGGCGTTATTGACGTCTCTCTAGATACGGCATATTGAGCTTTATCCTCTGTGGTCTTTGGTGAGTGCAGGCACGGATACGCCGTATCTTCCTTGATAGATACGGCGTATTGTGGATAAATCCAGTTTGTTCTTCTTCGTTGACCAAAGTATTACATACGGCGTATCGTTGATGTGGATACGACGTATTCTTCAAAGTCAGGCAATGGTCTTTTGATTCTTTAAAGTCTTGGATACGTCGTATAGGTCTACAATAATATGGCGTGTTTGCTGTCAGATCAGTAGACTTTCTCGAACTCTGCGTTTATGCTCCAAAATGCGTGCCTTTTAGTATAACTTCACCAAGTACTCTGTAATTACTGCAATTCTTAAATTATAAACGATTAAGTAACAATTCTTTGCAATAATTATACAAAATGGATAAAATACATAGGATAAATGATTTTATAAAATAGACGTTATTTGATGTCATCAAATATCCCCCCACTTGAATCATACTTGTCCTCAAGTAGCCTTTACAAGTTTATAAAAATGTATCCACTAAGGATTTTTTTCTATTAAAGCATTTATTTGAGCTATTACAAGTACACAATCCAACACTCACAAAATAGGAAGATGAAAAACACTCAAATCACTCAACTAATCTATGTGTAACATGTTAAAAATTCGCTCAATTTTGCTCGTCGTGAGAGTAATTCTATCATAATCTTGGAAAGATACTCATCTTAACCCCTAAAGCTAAGGAGGTAACAAGTTTATAAAGGAAAATATGGGTTTTTTGGTATGGAGGATTATGGTGATAATTCTACAATCTTTCTACCAGATACACTCCAACAAGGCAGCTGAAGCGCACATACATGGCCGTAAACGACGGATAGGGACATTGTGTGTTTCGATCCACATCCTCATTCGAATTTAACCAACGTTAGGATAAAGAATGATATAGGGTAGGAACCTTCTAACTTTCACAAAAAGTCGTAAACCCAACGATCGGCAGCTGTTGAGGAACTTGAATACATTGGTCCTTAACGTCGGGAATAGACATGCACCCTCATCACATCCTCATTCGCGTAAAACCAACGGCTAATCATTAGGTGAGAGGGAAGTAAATTGTTGATAAATAAAAATCAAGAAACAAATAGATTAAGACTAAGATACAAGTTGCTAGACACTTTTTTCCTGGCTGTTACTATGACAAAGACAGAACTATTTACAACGTCTTGATCATAGATCAAAAACAACAACCTAAGTTGGCGTTCCCGTAACGGTCTAATCTCCCCATTTCATCTTCATAACTTTAAATACTGTACTAGGAAGTGGCGATATCTTCCACGTTGTACAATTATCTACATCGCTGGCTTTTTTTAGACGTATTCAACGCAATTTAAACGATCCTTCGTGTAATTCTTCGGTAGGTGCTCTTTCGAAACGATTATCTTCAAACTTTCTTTCTCACTCTTTTTGTATTTTTCTCATTTTTTTCGATTTTTTTTTGCTAACTATTCTTCAAATCTTAGTGTAGTTTCACCAACTTCACGATCATAATTCCGGATAATTCCTTTGGTAGTTCTTCGTTCTTCGAACTCACCATTAATTATGATGGTAGTAAAATCACATGAGCTTTGACTACTAATATACATTCCCATTTGCAATGTGCAAATTTCCAACCGCACCAAAGATAGAAAATGACACAAGACTCGGGAAATACAAACTTTACACTTTAAGTAAACTAGCAACTGTAAATTAAAACTTAATTCCTTAACAGGGGTAGGTTAAGGTGAAGGGTGTAACGAAACAATTAAATGGTTGTGAAAATTCCTAATATGATTGGCTCTACGGCGTTGTTCTAGTGGATCATCACTTTAAAGATGAAGTGGAAATAGGGTTTAAACTGGTGGGTTAACTACACCGGCTTTTGTAGTTAGTTTATAAGCAACATGTAAAGGCGATTTGGGGTGTATCCTGAAATATGTCACCAATTTAAAGAAGTTACTCCATCCTAAAATCCATAGTACCGTATCATTGCGGTATCGGAGTGATATACAAGCCAAGTTCTAAAGTCTACAACATCACCGGCACACTCATATTTTGTGGAATTTAGGTAAACATTTGGAAATGGAAAGGCTAAATCCTCACAATATCTAACAAGGGTTATTATGTGCGGTTATGTAACATGTAATTTCACAAAAGTATGCTTGAATTTGTAAATTTAAGGATTAATTTAAGGGCATTTTAGTGTGAAAATAGGACAAGTAAACATTCTAATTCCATCCCACTTGAATTATACAACGTCCTCGTTGTATATATAAAACATTAAATACGGGAATTAAAAAGAATTAGAATGAGAAAAACTCCCTGATAACTTTGTCTATATATTTCTCCAAATTGAGTTTATGAGCAAGATTGTGTTGAACAGCCGTCTTGAAGTTTCAAGAAAATTCTCCACCAATATTCATCAATATTTCTTTCACGAGGTTCTGTAGAAAATATAGGAAGATAATGTGTATCCTATCTTGTACCTACGGTTAAGTTTAAACTAACCTAAACCACAATAATTACGGGTCGTCTGGTGGATACGGATATCTGATGTTGAATACCGCCGTATTTTAAAATCTGAAAATAATGTTTTTAAAGTGCAAAAAAATAAAGACTAATAACGTCCAGACAATCAATACGCCATATGGTATGGAGCGGATACGCCGTATTAATGTCTGGGAAGACAGACTCGATAACAAAATTAAATAACATTCTGGGTTGTCTCTCGGGAAGCACTTTTGTTTATAGCGAAGTCTTTAAGTTAGACTTTTCTTCAGCTTCTCGTCTTATTCTATCTCAAGCACGTTAATGTGCCCGTGTGTGAGCCATTCTTCCGTCTTCGCATTTCGAATGTATTCGGGTCCTAGATTGAAAACTCCTTTGTCAAACCCCTTAAGCTTTTGGTATGCATGTGAAATTCCATTCTTCTCATCTTTTTCACTTACCTTCAGTAATGGTGGGATCTTGTTGCATTGCTCATTAGTGTGGTTTTTAAACCTCGGGTGTGATCGCACCATTTGGTAAGTTGCTTCATCCTTATTTTTGTAAAGGGTAATTATCCCTTTGAACCGTTTTGCTTTAATTCCAACTTCTCTTAAGAACGGTTCTCCAACAATAACATCCCCCATTCCTTCATCACGAAAGCACAATATTTTTTAAAACTGCAAAGTCAGTGACAACGGGAAAAAAGTTCACAAAAATAGGCACATTCGTTAAGGGCTCCTCAACATTTATTCACTTTGCACACCATCTTATCTTTTCATTCTAGAGTTATGAAACTTTTTGGGACATACGACATACAATAATGGGAAAAAGTTAGCATGAGTAAATTCAAATCCTATCATGCATGAAAACTTTAAGTTGTGGGCATAATCTATATGGATCTTCTTATTAGAGTCACAATAACTAGGGTAATCATCGATTCCAGTATCAAGATCTTCATCCTTAGTTCTAAATTCCTCAATTACCTCACCTTCCTCAATGGTGGGCATCAAATCATCTCTTTGATTTCTCCTAAGCTTAAATGGTTCGTTTATATCATTTAATTTAATATAATCTTCCAAGAAAGGGTCTAATGATCTATTTAACACCAAAGTCTCTCCCATAAGCCTAGCTTCTAAATCAAGTTCCATTATTTCTCTCAAACTTAGCATGTACACCCTCCTAATTAAACTACTAGTAGGTTTAACACTGTTGAAAATAATCTTTTCTTCCCCGACTCTTAAAGTAATCTTTCTTTTGTAAACATCAATCTTAGCACGGGCGGTAGATGATCTCACCCTTTTGTATATAAAGGGCACTTTGATATCCTCGGGCATATCAAGAATTATAAAGTCTAATGGGAAAGTAAATTTACCAATTCCTACTAGTATGTTTTCAGCTATTCCTTTTGGATATTTCACAGTCCTATCTGCCAATTCCACTGTCAACCTAGTATGAGCTAATTTACCTAATCCTAAGTTAAGGTAGGTCGAGAGAGGCATTACATTAACGCTAACTCATAAGTCAACAAGGGAATTGTCAAAACAAACATCATTAATAAAGAAAGGTAAAGTGAAACTCCCTGGGTCTTTCTCCTTTTGAGGTATGGTGTTATTGATATGTGAAGCTCCATAAGCTTCCATGAATTTGGGTCCATGATTCCTCTCTTCTTCTTTACAGTAATGATTATCTAAACAACTTGGAAAATGAACCGTCGTTTGTCTTAACTTGTACAATAGTGTACTGTTCTGTCTAGTGGATACGGCGTATTGGGATGATCCAATTCGGCGTATCGAGTGTGAATCAACTTCAATAGTGGTAGAAATTGACTTGAATTGATCTCTCGGGTTTGTTTTAGTTGATCTTAGTAGGCTTCCAAATCCTCTTTCCTGTAGTACCTTGCTCATTTGCCCGATTTGTATTTCTAAAGTTTTAATTGATGCTCCTTGGTTTCTTATGGCAGCATCTATCGTAGCTCGGATTTCATTGATCAAATTTGAATTTTCTTCGTGTCTCTTTGCTGATTCACTCATGAATTTTCTCAAGGTATCTTCCATAGATTGCCTTCATTCTTGGTACGAAGGATTGACGTTGTTCCTTTGATAGTACCCCGGAGCTGTTGCTCTATATCCCCCTCCTTGAAAAGGTCTACCAAATTGCGTGTAGTAAGCTTCTTCTAGGGTTTTACCTTCTTCTTTTTGTGGGCAATCTTTGGTGGAATGGGGTCCTTTGCATTGTTCACATCCGACTTAAGCAGCATAAACTTTTTCATTCACCTTTTTGATCTCCCTTCCTAGTTTGTTCAGTTGTGCTTGTATAGCAGTCCGTCAGAAGTCTCAGTACTTCTTCCTCTTGATGTTCTATTATGCCATTTTTGAGAGTATTCTGCCATTTCTTAGATGGCCTTTTTAGCATCTTCATCAGTCTTAGTTGGAATGGCACCTCTTGAATCGAGAATTTGTCGTGTCAGAATATCTAACCTATTATAGAACAAAATTACCTCCTGCATCTCAATCAAATAGTATTGAGGACACTTCATCAAGAGTTATTTAAAGCGCCCCCATGCTTGAAAAAGGGTTTCATCTGACTCTTGCTGAAAGTTGTAAGATACATCCAATTTTCTTCGCAGTTCGACAGTGGGCAATAATGTTCAAAAAACTTAGTTTTAAGATCTTCCCAAGTTTTGATCGAACCAGTTGGTTCGTTTCTTAGCCAATGACTTGCGGCTCCATTTAAGGATATAGGGAAGACTCAGAGCATTAGTTGATCTACAGTGATGTTAGGAACATGGAATAAGTCAACTATTTCAAAAACTTTCTCAATGTGTTCATTTGCATCCTCATTATCCGAACCTCTAAATGTGTTTTCTCGAGGCTCCTTAAGAAATTGTCCTTTCAGTTCAAATTGATCTTTGTTATCAATTTTAGGTCTAGCAACTCCCGATCCATAGTCTGTTCGGGTCTTGCTCATATATTGCTCCATTGTTTCTGCCATTGCTTCCGCTTCTTCTTCCTCCGAGTATTCTTGGTCAGAAAGTAGATTGAAATCAGGTGATCTTAATTCGTCAAGACTTAGAGTCTTGAAGTGTCTCCTTGATGATCAAAATTCTCGTTCAGGTTCTTTGTAAGGTGTAAATAGTTTGCTCGTAGAACTCCTTGTCATGCACTACCTGAAACAAGGGATAAACAATCAGTAGGATTTGCTCGGAAGATAGAAAAAAAATTTGGCACGAGAATCAAATAGGAAAACTAACAAGATTTCGCTTTAATCTAGATATTCGATCGCCGTATATCGATGGAAGTGGATACGCCGTTATTAATCAGTTTGAGTGTAATACGCTGTTGTATTGGACAGGAGAACTAGACTAATCGTATCTACTGGAGTGGATACGCAGTATTTAGCTACCGACCAGAACAGTTGTATTAAGAAAGAACAATTAATTGCAGAACATATTAAAACCACTATATGTACAAGCAATAATTTTAAAGATAAATATTTAAAAGTATTACAGAATATTACACTAATCTAATTATATCTAATCCTAAGGCCACACCATATATACCCCAAATAATAACATTTCTTTATTTGTTTTTCATTTAGATCTAATCTAATGTTAAAACCAAAAATATAAAATATAAATAAGTTTAATTTTCACTCCCCTGGCAGCTGGCGCCAAAAACTTATGTGTCGTTGTTAGTGGTTGTATATTTTATTGATTTAAGTTTTTTAAATTTATATTTTGGTGCCTAAAACTAAAAAAGAAACAACTCTTAAAGGCAATGTACACCGAGTCGGTAGTAGTTTCGTGGTAAAGATAGGGTCTGTCAAACATTGAAAGCGAAGTTATAAATCTATCAATTTAATTAATATTTGGATATCTACCTATGTTTTAATTCTACCTTTATTCTAAACATTATGTCAGTCCTAGTTCCTAATTCAACGGGAATAAAAAAGAAAAAGGGTGAGTTTTCAGCCAGAGATCTGACACGAGTTTTGGTTAGTGACTACAATAATTCAAGACACTTTAACCTAGCGATCTAATTAACAAAAGATAAAAGGAGGCGGTTGAACCAATAATATAAGGAAAATTGTATTAACCATTATTAATCCGATTAGAATGTTGGTATGTTTATTAGTGCAATGATTTCTTCTCTCGAGGTGGCATATCATTCTTAAGACTTAGGCGTTACATCTTCCTAAGAACTAGACACATTAATTTGGTCACAAATTACAAGATCCAACTTAAAACATCCTTATTTGCTGATTATAATCTATCTTAGGGATTCTTGCAATGGTAGATCTTGTTAAACCTAGCTCATTAGAACTTTACCATTACCGCTTAATGGCAATATTCATCTCTAGTAGTCACTTGTCCAACTATCCAATAGAATTAGAACGTTATTTGTTGAATTATCTAGGTCACCTGCTAGTCAACACGATCAATAAACCATTGGCAATATCCAATTAACTAGTTAAGCCTGAAGCGTATCCTAGACACATACTTAGAAGGACAATATTTGTGTAAAACTATTATTCTAGTGTATGAATTACAATAAGTAGATGCTATCCCAGACTCTAGATCTATTGGTCCGTTATATTAGATCTAGTTGAATGACAGGTCGCATACACATAGCGTGTAAATAGTATAAATTGAAAAAATAACAAGGCATACAAACGATAAATTAAGAAATCGAGAATAACAAAATACCCAAACATTCAGATCCTTCATCAATAATGGCTAATAACCAAAGGTATTAGCTTCAAACGTCATAAAAAAATACAAGAGTATTTTTTAGCTACGTAAACTAACCGAAGTTAACGACATGATCCAAAAATCTTGAATGGAATTACTAAAAGGAAACAGAATTACACGTTGTTTCCTATGTAATTGATAACGTTGTTCGCTCTTCTGCTCTTTTCCTCCTATGAAAATTGACTTTTATGGTTTAGGTATCGAGAATATGATTTTGCACACCAAAAACTTGTTTTTGATAAGGTATGAAGTCGGTATCGATACGGCGTATCCAAGGGTTGGATTAACGGGTATTAGGGATTTCTTGGAGTAGGGACACGTTGATATCATTCAGAATTATTATATGCATTCCATATCTTGAACTACGGCGTCTTGAGTCTTCTAGATACGGCGTATTGAGCTTACCTTTGTAGGTCTTTGGTGAGTGCAGGCACGGATACGCCGTATCTTCCTTGATGATACGGGTATTGGGTAAATCCAGTTTGTTCTTCTTCGTTGACCAAAGTATTACATACGGCGTATCGTTGATGTGGATACGACGTATTCTTCAAAGTCGGGCAATGGTCTTTTGATTAGTCAAAAGTCTTGGATACGTCGTATAGGTCTAGAATAATCCGGCGTGTTTGCTGTCAGA
This sequence comes from Tanacetum coccineum, assembly GCA_026074375.1. NCBI lineage: Eukaryota > Viridiplantae > Streptophyta > Magnoliopsida > Asterales > Asteraceae > Tanacetum > Tanacetum coccineum. Next base: position 23,604 of record BQNB010078388.1, read on the forward strand.
TCAGTAGACTTTCTCAAACTCTGCTTTTATGCTCCAAAATGCGTGCCTTTTATCATAACTTCACCAAGTACTCCATAATTACTGCGATTCTCAAATATAAATGATTAAGTAAACAATTATTTGCAATAATTATACAAAATGGATTAAATACATGGGATAAACGATGCTATAAAATAGACGTTATTTGATGTCATCAGGGGGTGTTACACCAAGTTTGGTTTCTCAAGTCTTGACAAATGATCTACAACTATGTTCTCTGCCCCTTTTTGTTAGACCCAGTATTATGTGAAGTGATGGTCATTAAGACTCCCGAACCTTGTATTTGTCTAGTGTATGCTCACGGGAATTCTAGAAACTAAACGGGCCTTAGTTACGGGCTTTAAAGCCCGTTAGATATCAAGCCCGGCCTAGGAAGCCCACTTAAACCCTAGGCCGGCCCATGTTTGTTACTATATAAGCCCTCTCCTCCTTGTGGAGAGGGTGTTGCTCTTTTCTTAATGTTCAACCATTTTGTTTTAGTTTACTTCTCTCTAAACTTTCCTCTCTCTAAACTTCTAGCTAATTCGTGTATGTGTATGTGAAATCATAAGGGTAACAAGTGGTATCAAGAGATCATGGTTATCTAGTGATTGTGTGCTTATTTCAAGCTTATTTTCTTGTAAAATTCGTCCTTGATTTAATCTTAAGCCACTGTTTGCTTGTGTTTTTGCTTATTGGTTCTTAGGTAGTGTTAAGCACAAGCTTCCTAGCGAATTCATAGCTTAAACGGGCCTCTTCAAGAATCAAAAATAGTCTTTCTTTGTTGTTTTTTTGGTCAAAAGTTTTGAAAAATCAAGATTTATGGCTTTCTTTGGGGTTAGATTCGAAAAAAGGCTTGTACCTTTGTGTTGTAAACATGCCATAGTATCTTATTTTGAAGCTGGTCAGCTTATTTCATAAGCTTATTGTGCTTTTTGAGCTTTTTCAAAAGTTTTTGAAAACTTCTCTAACTAGCGAGTTGTCTAGGACTCTTGGTAGCGAGTTGTGGTATTGTGAAGATCGTTGTGAGCTCAGTTTGTTTAGAACTTTAATCTAGGATGAACAATAACAAAGAACAATAGAATGCATAGCGGAATAAACATTAAGAACATTCTTTATTATTGCCTAACAAGGTTTCATCATCATCTTCTATGATACAATGACTACTACAAGCCTCAATCTTACTTGATCAATGGTAAGACACTGATCAACGGTAAGACAGTTACATCAACAGGATCATACTAATGACCTTGGGGCTAAAACATATGCTAGCATCTACATCTTCCTGTGGGACGTGTAAACCTACACACACACATTTTACACCTTTGGTGCACACACATACTTTTTGGCACACTAAAACTATATGCTTAGACCTCCTTTTATAGCATAAGGAGTCAAGGCTTACATGGAAACTAATAAAAGATATTAATGAGAGAATCAATTAATTATACATCTTTATCTTCTCATTAATATTCATCTTTATCTTCTTTTTGACCAAATCTTCATTATCTTCTACATCTTGTAGAATCCCATAATAACAACTTTGGTCCTTCTTGTTTCCATCTTGTTTCATTTATATTTTGTCTTATCAACTCAAATATAATTCTCAACAATCTTCCCTTAGTTGATAATAACAAAACCAAATAAGCACAAACTTCCCCTGAAGTTGATATACGAATGAAACTTCCCCTTAATCCATGATATACCACCAAGAATCAACAAGTTGCAAATCATCACTGAATCATCTTCCCCTTTTTGTTATAATCAAGTAGGGGACTAAAATATGCAACTTTGATCTTCACAACTACGAACCAATATTACACTTCCAATCCAAGTATTCCAATGACCCAAATTTCCCACCATTACGCACCATAAGAAAAATGAACTTGAGCAGTAGAAACTTACACTAGCAGTAATAACAAAGGCTAGCAGTAGTAAAAACCTTCATCTTGATGTAGCATATAAATGGTTAAACATTTTAACATTAAGCTTCCCCTGAAACCCATATGTTAACCATTTCTTGAATCTTCAATTCTGTAGGCTCTATGTAATGATTACTGATGAAGAAAAATTAAGTATAACAAATTTGATGTAGAAGTAGAATATCCCAAATTTGTATCTTATGTCTTGCACTATAATATGATAAGAACTCATAATCTTCTTCTTCGTTTTATGAGTAGACCTCGATCTCTTGATAAATCCGCATGCCTATACATGAGTCACTGAGCCAAGTGATAGTAAATACCTGTGAGTACTACAATGTATCTCCTTACATCAGGTAAAAACTAGTTTTATCAAGTCTTCATCATAAACCGTATATAACCAAACAAGTTATCTCCAAGACCAAAAGATATAATAAGAACACGCATCTGAAAAATCCACTTCATCTTCAAATAAGTGATAAACAATCTTCTTCGTAATCAATTAATCCAATAAATACGAGCCTTTAATTCAGTTAAGAACCAAAAACCAAAAATATGAATTTGAACTCAAACAGTAGTAATCACTCGTGGCAATATTAACTTATAAAACATCCCAATAACAACATTCATGTATAGCTAAATTCAGTCAACCCATGTATCTTTTGTACTAGCCCACTCAGCCCATTAACATTTGAATCCATCCACTCTAAATGATGAATTATATCTGGCCCATGAGTTAATCTATCCTGTTTGACACACATCCCAATTTTGAAGCAACTAACAGTATTAATGTAAACTTGAAGAGTAGAAATCTTTTGTTGGGCAGCACTAAATCATCGAACAATATTAAACAGCAGGACAAATTCATCTTGGGCCCAATATATAAACATATGTTCCATATTTAATCTTTTAGCAAACAACCCATAGACCCCTTGTTTGGCTTGTATTGTTTAACCTGCTAAAAAAAATAAACGCCATATGTGGGGTTCGAACGTCTGACCTGAGGAACAATTACATAACAACGCCCTCATAACCAACTATGCTATGAAGCCAGTTGTATTAATTTTCATCTTATGTAATACTTATTCTTTCCTTCCATGCTTTTGTAACACATAATCTGTCACTATTTCGTTGCTAAGCTGTCACTATTCTTGGCAGTACAAACTTATACGTGAGCAGTATTAATACTACAACGAGCAGTACTAACTTTCATTGTACACTCGTGACATCCCAAAGATAAACTTCGACTAGAAATCTAATAATGAGCAACTAGTTTAACCCATGTCAGTTGAAATAAAGAGTAGCAGTACCTTGGTAGCACAAAGGATGTAACATAACATTACTAACCACGATCTAGCAGTACTATGTAACAAGGCTTTCTAATAGATATACAGGAAGTTATTATGGGAACTAAGCACAATACCTTTAAATCATATCCCATTCCACGAATCATAACTAATTTTCCTATGATAACTTCCAAATTTATGAAACGTTTCCATTCTTAATAAACAAACATGACCAATTCATCAGATAATAGCGCCAGATCAGAAACTCATACCTTGAATCCTACTATGATCACAACATCAACGACCTGCTGCTTAGGGTTGAAAGAAACCCAAATAAATAGTAACAAAGCTTACCAATCGTATTCCATACCCAAATAGGTAGAGAGGACGATTTTAAGCATCATTATAGCACTGAATCTTCAAAACCCCATAAAACTTTCACCACACGATTTCTTGAAAATTAAGGTTTTTAGGGTTTCTTTAAAACATTGTAGATCCTAGATCGAGAGCCACATGGCTTTGATACCAATTATGGAAACCTAAAATACGTGATAGGTTCTTTGATCGTTTAAGCTAATGTTTGTTTAGAACATGATCTAGGATGAATTAATAACAAATGCGGAATATTCAAACGTCGAATCATTGTTATTAATACAAGGTTTTTCATCATCATCACCTAAGATACATGACTACTACAAGCCCCAATCTTACATGATCAATGGTAAGACGGTTACATCAACAAACTGTAACATAAATCATAAGATTCTTGAGGCTACACCACCATGCTAGCATCTATCTCTTGTGGGACGTGTAAACCTACACACACAACACGTTTTACACCTTTGGTGCACACACACACACTTTTTGGCACACTAAAACTATATGCTTGGACCTCTTTTATAGCATAAAGAGTCAAGGCTTACATGGAAACTAATAAAAGATATTAATGAGAGAATCAATTAATTATACATCTTTATCTTCTCATTAATATTTATCTTTATCTTCTTTTTGACCAAATCTTCATTATCTTCTACATCTTGTAGAATCCCATAATAACAACTTTGGTCCTTCTTGTTTCCATCTTGTTTCATTCATATTTTGTCTTATCAACTCAAATATAATTCCCAACAGGTATGTTAAATTTTGTTTGTTTATTTACTATAATCCAAACAGGTACAACAGGTACGAAAGCGACTCGTGTACTTGCTCGAAAGTAACTTGTTTAGCATCAGCGAGTTAACGTAGCGAGTTAGTGCAGCGAGTTAGTCCAGCGAGTTAGAGATTTGAAAGTCATGCGAGTTAGAGACTTGGAAGATTCAGCGAGTTACAGGTTTCAAGGTCTAGCGAGTTACAGGTTTATTTGAAGACAAATTCTCTAGTTCTAGCGAGTTGTTATGCTGCCCAAGTTTTGCCAGATTAGCGAGTTAGCAGAAGACAATAGCGAGTTATCTTAGCAAGTTAACAGGAAATTGAAGACTTTTTTTTTCTAAGCTCATATCAAAATGTTATGCTGCCTACTTTTTCTCAAAATAGCGAGTTGTGCCACTGAAAACCCTTGTTTTGAAAACCAGGTGGTATGTGATTGAATTTGGGAATCTATTACTCACTGTCTAATCAAAAAAACTTGAACCATAACAACAAATAATCACAAGGACTTAATCAATTCAATTTCAATCAAAAGCAAATCATAATCACAATCACTTAAACGATCCACACTTATCACTTCACATCACTTTGAGAATGTCGACACAACAAGACATTTATGCAGCCGGTTTCAAAAACTGCCCTCCTATGCTTAACAAAGAGAACTATGTTCCATGGTCATCACGTCTTCTCCGTTATGCTAAGAGCAGACCAAATGGACAGTTAATCTACAACTCCATTATGAATGGTCTATATGTCAGACGAATGATTCCTGAACCAGGTGATCCATTCCGTACAGTTCCTGTTCCTAAAACGTTTCATGAACAAACTGATGATGAACTTACGGAAGCAGAAATTAAGCAAACGGAAGCTGATGATCATGCAAGTTAGACCATTCTCCTCAGTCTTCCCGAAGACATCTATGCTGCTGTTGATAGTTGTGAAACTGCTTAAGAAATCTGGTTATGTGTTCAGCAGATGATGAAAGGTTCTGACTTTGGAATTCAAGAGAAGAAAGCTAAGTTGTTTAATAAGTAGGAAAGGTTTACTTCCACTGATGGGGAATTGATTGAGTCTTACTATCATCATTTCTAAAAACTGATGAATGATTTCAAGAGAAATAAACACTTTCCAGAAAAGATTGCCAGTAATCTCAAGTTCCTAAACAACTTACAACCAGAATGGAGTCGGCTTGTTACCATTGTTCATCAAATAAAGGACTTGCATACAGCAGATTACACTCAGTTGTATGACTTCTTGAAGTACAATCAAAAGGAGGTAGATGAACTAAGAGTTGAACGACTTGCAAAAACACAAGATCCTTTAGCACTCATGGCCAATTCAAACAATTCCTTTAAGTATCCAGTGTTTCACCCTGATCAACCATCATCTAGTACCTATATACAACAACCACTTCCCAACAACAACAACTATAACCCACAACCATCATTCAATTAGAACTACATGCAACAACCTATGCCAAATCTCAAAGACATTACAAACCCTACAGCTGCAATAAACACGACACTTGCTTTAATGGCCAAGGCATTCAAACTACACTACTCTACACCAACTAACAACAACCAGAGAATTTCATCCAACCCTTGTAATAGGCAGATTGCTTAGCCAGGTATGAATTTGGGTCAAGATAATCAAATGCAGATAGTTGGAGGAAATAGGGGGAATCAGTTTAGACAGTATGCTGGGCAGAATGCAGGGAATCAGGTTGTTCAGAATGCAGTTTAGAATCTGGGTGTTCAGAATGTTGGAAATCATAATGGGGTAATTGTTGTTCTGGGTATAGCTCATCAGAATGGAAATGGAAATGTTGTAATAGCACGGGCTGAGGGTAATGCAAATGGGAACAATGGTAATCAGATAAGGTGCTACAACTGCAGAGGATTGGGTCATCTCGCTAGGAATTGCACAGTCAGACCAAGGAGAAGGGATGCAGCTTATCTTCAGACTCAGTTGCTGATTGCTCAAAAGGAAGAAGCAGGAATCCAACTGCAAGCTGAGGAGTTTGACTTGATGGCTGCTGCAGCGGATCTGGATGAGATTGAGGAAGTCAATGCAAACTGCATTTTGATGGCTAATCTGCAGCAAGCATCGACATCGGGTACTCAGACTGACAAAGCTCCTGTCTATGACTCAGACGGATCAGCTGAGGTACAACTTCATGACAAGTGCTATAATGATGAGATATTTAATATGTTTACTCAAGAGGAGCAGTATACTGAGCTACTCGAGCCCATTCCTGAACCACACCAAGTACCACAGAATGATAGCAATGCCGTTTCTGAGGTTTCTAGTGTGGAACAAGGTGGGGGAACAGTAGAACAACATCCTGCAAATGTTGAGGAAACACGTGTTTTATATGATTCATTATATAATAATTTAGCTACTGAAGTTGAGAAAGTCAACTCGGTCAATCGCAAGCTGAGAGAAACTAATGCAAATTTGACCAATGAGCTTGCTAGAAATAAAAATCAAGAAAGGTAAATGAACTTGAAAGGTGTTATCAACAGTCTGTTTATCAAGAACAATGTCTTTCTAAAAAGGTAAATGCACTTCATTTAAGTTCAGGTAAAC